>JAUYWG010000060.1:6700813-6712487 GCA_034779775.1 Enteromius afrohamiltoni | reverse complement strand
GTGATTTATGTTCTATTCTGAATAAAATATTGACATTTGCCATCTCCACATCATTGCATTCAGTTTTTATTCACAACTTGTTAAGTGTCCCAATTTTTTTGGAATCCGGTTTGTAAGTTTTTGTTTACATAATATATGTGTGTATACTTTGTATATGTATCATGTTTATGTAAATACAAACACACGCATATATATATATATATATATGAAGAATATTTATTTAAAATTTAAAATATAAATATATTATCATATAATTGTCAAAACATAAATATTTTCAAAATCAGGGATGCAAACAGTGCACCTTTTGGCGGATGCCGCCTTTTTCACGGCTGTGTAGGGGACATGTGTAAATCGTGCAGATCCAATTAGTTTTTTTTTCTGTATTGAAATGATTAAATAATTAAACGCCATTACAGTCCATGAAACATAGGAAACTTATATGAAAAGAAAACAGTGAGTCAGAAAGCTGCGCACATCAGACAATTGGCTGCGCACTATTATCTGCTGCTGGCTGCTCTTCACTGCATTACATGGATTTCCATCAGTTTCCATCAGACCACGCTGGACGTACACCTGTTCGTAAGACTAGGCTGGATGTAAAATGCACTTTAAGTCCTGCATAGAGTTTAAATATTATAATTATAGAAATAAAAAAACACCTTTTTTTTTTTTTGAGTAATTATGGTAAAAGTTGGTATTATACCTTATATTACTATCATATGCTGTTGTGTACCAACGTTAACACAACATTTCCCCAAATTTATGGTTTATCAGAGATACAAGATTTGTAACTTGGGAGCAGAGAGATATAAGGTTACGCTGATATGAATGGTACGGACAGCAGTGTTCATCGAAGTCTGCGGTCGCCCTTTTGACAAGAGACAAGGCTTTACGAGCTAATCAAAGCTATGGATTGTAGCTGCATAAATCTTCCTAAATTCTATTTAAAGGTAAATCTGCACGCAAAGTAAGTCTGTGACCGGAGATTAAAATAGTTACGTTTTGTGTGTAATGGCAGAATTAATATTCTTTTTGTTTCTGTTTCGTTTTCTTATTAATTCAATTTAGAAAAATGTTTGGAGTATTTTATTGTTCGTTAAATATAAGTTTGTTTTTTTTTTTAAAATAGGCTAATGACCAAGCGGCCATCAGCACGGCTCATCTAAAATAAAACTATAGATATACCCGCTAAAACAGGTATATCTATAGTTTATTTTTATTTTATTTTATTTTTCTTACAAGCCTATAACAGTGTTTAGATGTTAGAAATGCGCTGTAATTATAAATGTGTGATGAGTTGTGGAGAGTCAAAAATAGCTTAGGCCGTCAGTTTAAAAGTCCATCATTAAATACATCATTCGGAACTGTAAATAGTCTACTCTTATTTGTGTTTAGCGACAATATCAACAAAACGTGATTTTATAGGCTAAATTTAAGAAAAGTTTTTCTTTACCTGCGGCCTTCGTTTTTAATGTTTGTTTGGAGAATGGAACGTATAGGGGGACTTCAAAAAGAAAAACTGACTTTTTAGAAATTGTTTCCTCAGTGAAATCATGGCATGTTGCAGCGCGAGGTCATTTCAGTTGAATCTTTAACTGCGAGAGAATATGTCAGCGAGGACGCGCATCGTCTACGCCTGGCGTAGCTGCACCCGATCATAGTTCTAGTTGGTGCAACAGGTGTAAATATTTATTGTTAAGCTGGACGTTGCAAAGTCCGGCGTAGGGCTAATGCCCAGCTTTTTTACGTCTAGCTGTTGCAACCGGTGTTGTGCTGAAATTTGACCCCCTGCCAGATTATAACTCCCCTAGTTTTGGTAGGTTTAGTATTAGGTGTGGGGGAGGGGTTATGATTAGGGGCAGGGTTAGGATTACAGTTGATTTCAACGAGGGGACTCATAATTCAGCAGGGGGTCAAAATTCGGCACAACACCGGCCTCGAGATTTTTGTGTCCGCGCCTGATCTTTTTGCAAAAAAGGTAAGGTTAACCATCTAACCACCATAAGCTTGAGGAACTGATGTGCTTATCTTAACAAACCGCACTGCTGTTCATACATTTTAACTGTTAAGTTACATTTTAGTGCGCATTGAGAAAAGAAGGGCAAAGTAAAGTGAACTACTTTGCACTTTGTTATGATACAGTAGAAGGTATAGGGTATACAGACGTCCCGATTATAGATGTCAGGTCGCTAAATGCCACACTAAGGCTAAAATATGCAACTTTTCATTTGCAGAATGAGAGAATTTGATGAGAGCGAGGCACTTACAGTGCAGAAAGTGGATGAGGGCTGTAAAAAAAAGGTGGAACTGGTCTTGGTTACAGGTGATAGCAAGGAAGAAGAAGAAACTCTAGATAGCTGGAAGAAGTGCACTGTACTGAAGGGACTGGCACAATAGTCTGTTAAGTTCTATTTTGGAATAACATTTACGTAACATTTTCCAGCGTTGTCTCAGTGTTCTTTACTTCCAAGGAATTGGGACTGTGTATTTTCATATAAATAACTTTTTGTGTGTAAAGGGTGAGCCCTCGATGGCAGAGGTTGGTGGCAATGTAATTATATGATATTTGCTGCAGGGGCACAGGCTTCGATAATCTCACTCCTTTTTGACCATACCTCTGTTTGCATCCCTGAAATATATACTGTATGTATGTGTGTGTGTGTGTGTGTGTGTGTGTATTTATTTATATATACCCTGCTCAAAAAAAATAAAGGTAACACTTAAGCAACAGAATGTAACTCCAAGTCAATCACACTTCTGTGAAATCAAACTGCCCACTTAGGAAGCAACACTGATTGACAATCAATTTCACATGCTGTTGTGCAAATGGAATAGAAGCCCCTAATAAAGGAGTGGCCACTTCTCAGTTCCTTTGTTTTCTGGCTGATGTTTTGGTCACTTTTAAATGCTGGTGGCTCAGGTGGTGCAGCTCATCCAGGATGGCACATCAATGTGAGCTGTGGCAAGAAGAGTTGCTGTGCCTGTCAGCGAAGTGTCCAGAGCATACAGGCGCTACCAGGAGATAGGCCAGTACACCAGGAGACATGGAGGAGGCCAACAACCCCATTATCAGGACCGCTACCTCCGCCTTTGCGCAAGGAGAAGCAGGAGGAGCACTGCCAGAGCTCTGCAAAATGACCTCTAGCAGGCCACAAATGTGCCTGCTCAAACGGTCATAAACAGAATCCATTAGGGTGGTTTGAGGGCCCGATGTCCACAGGTGAGGGTTGTGCTTACAGCCCAACACCGTGCAGGATGTTTGGCATTTGCCAGAGAACACTAAGAGACAAATTCACCACTGGCGGCCTGTGCTCTTCACAGATGAAAGCAGGTTCACACTGAGCACATGTGAGAATGTTCTGCTGCCTGCAACATCCTCCAGCATGACTGGTTTGGCAGTTGGTCAGTAATAGCATGGGGTGGCATGTCTTTGGAGGGTTGCACAGCCCTCCATGTGCTCGCCAGAGGTAGCCTGACTGCCATTAGGTACCGAGATGAGATCTTCAGACCCCTTGTGAGACCATATGCCGGTGCGGTTGGCCATGGGTTCCTCATAATGCAAGGCAATGCTAGACCTCATGTGGCTGGAGTGTGTCAGCAGTTCCTGCAAGACGAAGGCAGTGATGCTATGGACTTGCCCGTCCGTTCCCCTGACCTGAATCCAATTGAGCACATCTGGGACATCTTGTCTAGAGACAAATCTAGCAACTTCTTGGACAAACCTCAGCGAGTCTCTGATAGTGCCGCGTATGCGCGAGCTCGTTTCCCCAGTGCGTGCACACCTCTCGGTGCTGCAACGGTGAGTTCACTTACATGTGACAAAACCAGCAATGGGGGTATTGTAAAGAAAAAAGGTACATTGTGTGTGGAATTGGTTTGGGTATAGGAAAAGCAATATGAATGAGACTAATGTGATTTGCAAGGTACGCAAGAGCACTGTTTTAGCAAGCGGTGGAAACGGGCATTGTCAACGTTAAACATGCTTAATGTGGCTTAACGCACCTAAAATCTGACTAAAATTGCTTATACCATGATAAAAGATTTTGGTTATATCGCCCACCCCTACATTCAGATCTAGGATGTGCTATTTTAGTGTTCCCTTTATGTTTTTGAGCTCTGTGTGTGTGTGTATATATATATATATATATATATATATATATATATACACACACACATAAACATTTTGTTTATATTAGATATGTATGTGTATACATACATATATATAATGTAAACAAATAGTTTTATTTTGGATGCAAATAATCGCAGTCATTTAACAGCACTAGTATATTTTCATTTGAACTGCTAAGCATCTTAAAATGATGAGATTCACGTTGGTTTTAAGTTGTGTCCTTTGTGCTCCTTCTTTAGAGGTCTGTTTGTAACCACAACATAACCATTTAAAGTGATCTAACTGATTGTATTAGGCATTTGTGAGTCTGTGAAGGATAATGCAAAGTATCTGTCTTTGATTAGTGCTAAAGGTGACTGCTGAGGCAAATATGGTGCCGCTCAATGACAGCACAGAGGGACAGGTGCAGGGTGGCTTGTGGCAGCTGGTTGGGTGATCGATCACTGTAGGCTGATGGCAAACACACACTGTTGTGCAGTGGAAGTCTTCTTTCTACAATCCCCAGAGGAGCCTATTTTTTATGCATCTGTCTCTCTTTGTTCTCCTTGCCACAGTTTCAATTTGTCTTTCAGCTCTCATGCGGCACAGTTGTTGCATCTTTCGCTGCAATCCGAGCTCGGTGTCCTCTTTGCACATTTGGTTTCATATTACGATCTTTAAGACCAGTCGTTGTTTTTATTGTAATAACAGTGTGGTCAGTATCCTTTAATGTAAGTAACAACATGATCCTAAAGAGCTTTCCATACGGAGGATGACTGAAACATGGAAATTTTTACATCTTGCCTCACAAGGTGCATGTATCCCAAATTGCTGACTCTAAAGCTGTCAAATTATTAATTTCCATTAATCACATATGTGTAAAAATATATATTATGTCTATTTATTATGAATATATAGTGAATACGGAAAGTATTCAGATCCCCTTAAATTGTTCACTTTTTGATATATTGCAGCCATTTGTTAAATTCATTTAAGTTAATTTTTTCTCTCATTAATGTACACACAGCACCCCATATTGACAGAAAAACACAGAAGTGTTGACATTTTTGCAGATTTATTAATAAAGATCAACTGAAATATCACAAGTATTCAGACCCTTTGCTGTGACACTCATATTTAACTCAGGTGCTGTCCATTTCTTCTGATCATCATTGCAAAAATTTTGAAATGAACATATACTCATAACATATATATAACATATATATATATATATAGAGAGAGAGAGAAAGAGATAGATAGATAGATAGATATGTGTGTATCTATCTATCTATCTATGTATGTATATGTATATATATATATATAGTTGGTCACTAGTGAATATTTAATATCAAACAATTATTGGTACTTATATTTTTTTGCAATCCGAAATTAAATTAAACCTACCACCTACTGTAAAGTCTACTCCACTTCTGCTCGGCCAAACAAAGGCTTAATGCTTTTGCACAGACATTCGTTTGGCAAGTGCAACGAAAGCAGCGCTTTGAACCCTCCACAGAAAGCCTAACTGTAACCAGCCTCAGCCTCTATATTTATCAGCTTCTTTTGTCCCCAACAAGAGATCAGCCTTTAAAAGTATGCTTTGGGATTACCCTGATATAGAATTTTCTGCCTCTTCTAATTGCATTTGCATCAGCTGAGGGTTTAACATTTACAAGAGTATTGAATGCAACCCTCAGGAGGTAATGATGCGATTGTTCCTCTGTCACGCACAAGATGGAAGGGGTAAAGGCATGTCTTTCTCAAGGCCTGACGTTGCCCTCAATGGCTCGTTGTGCGCCCACTAGAGGGCACTGATGACGCATCATTCGTACATTTTACTCCTAAAGTATGCCTGTTGCTTTGGAAACCATCTTTTTATTCTCAGAGGTTTAGGAATTACCCAGTCTGTCCTGCAACCTCTCGGCAATGTAAAATATCTCAGCCGGTTCCAGATCTTAAAAAAATAAATGCACTTTTAAACCACTGGTTTGCAGCTAGTACTGTAGCACCATTGAGTTCATGATTCTGATTGGTTGATAGAGTTTTTAAGTTGTGGTTAATGTTGAATAAGTCGATCCAGGTTTCTTGAATTCCTTACGGTTCATTATGTTTCCGTTAGAAACACAAGCTCGGGCTGTTACTTAAAGAAATAGTTCAACCAAAATTTGCAACAAAAAGAAGTTTTGCAGCACTTGCACACTAAAGAACCTTCTTACAGTGAATGAGTGCCATCAGAGTCCAAATTAACATCTTGTTAGAGCAAATGAGAATCGTGAGGTCAAAGGAGCTGCCTGAAGAGCTCAGAGACAGAATTGTGGCAAGGCACAGATCTGACCGAATTTACACAAAAAATTCTGGTGCACTTAAGGTTCCTGAGAGCACAGTGGCCACCATAATCCTTAAATGGAAGATGTTTGGGATGACCAGAACCCTTCCTAAAGTTGGCCGTCCGGCCAAACTGAGCTATTGGGGGAGAAGAGCCTTGGTGAGAGAGGTAAAGAAGAACCCAAAGATCACTGTGGCTGAGCTCCAGAGATGCAGTCGGGAGAAAGTTGTAGAAAATCAACCATCAACGCAGCACTCCACCAGTCAGGGCAAGATAGAACTTTTTGGCCTTAATTCTAAGCGGTATGTGTGGAGAAAACCAGGCACTGCTCATCACCTGTCCAATACAGTCCAAACAGTGAAGCATTGTGGTGGCAGCATCATGCAGCGGGGGTGTTTTTCAGCTGCAGGGACAGGATGACTGGTTGCAATCGAGGGAAAGATGAATGTGGCCAAGTACAGGGATATCCCGGACAAAAACCTTCTCCAGAGTGCTCAGGACCTCAGATTGGGCCAAAGGTTTACCTTCCGACAAGACAATGACCCTAAGCACACAGGATCTGCAAGGAGGAATGGCAGAGGATCCCCAAATCCATCTTTCCCAAAAAGACTCATGGCTGTATTCGATCAAAAGGGTGCTTCTACTAAATACTGAGAAAAGGGTCTGAATACTTATGACCATGTGATATTTCAGTTTTTCTTTTTTAATAAATCTGCAAAAGCGTAACAATACTGTGTTTTTCTGTCAATATGGAATAATGAGAAAAAAAAATAACTTAAATGATTTTAGCAAATCACTGCAATATAACAAAGAGTGAAAAATTTAAGGGGTACCCACTGTATGTGTATACAGTGTATATTTATTATGTATATATAAATACTCACACATGCACATATTAAAAAAAAAAAAAAATTAATATCGTGAATATATCTATATGCTATATAATATAGCATAAGAATACAAATATATTAATGTATATACATGTAAATATTTAAAAATATTTAAAATATACTGTGTGTGTTTATATACACAAAATAATTATGCAACATACACATACATGTATTATGTAAAAAACTTATTATGGATTATAAACTCATATTTCGGCAAAAAGCAATAGTTTGAAGTTAAAGCTCCTTTATGATAGGGTTGTTTATTGCAAGCATGCAGATTTTCACTACACAAGGCGTTAATTGAAGGCGTGTGGATTAGTGGTGGAGTATTCAGCTGTTTGGACTCTCATTCTGACGGCACCCATTCTCTGCAGAGAAGCACGTGTGATGCTAAATTTCTACAAATCTATTCTGATGAAGAAACAAACTCATCTACATCTGACTTGGCCTCAGGTTGAGTAAATATTCAGCCAATTCTCATTTTTGGGTGCACTTATTTTCAATTATTTTAGTATTCTGTCATCAATTATTCCTTCCTTTTTGTATCTGGCACAGACTCTTTCTCTCTTCCAGAGTGCTGTAATTTGTATTCCGTTCACGACAGGAACATAGCTCTACATCAACAGTGAGCAGTCCAGCTGCGTGGGGCTCTGACTTTATTCACACTTTTTCTGTTCGAATAAACACAGCCTTTGTAATTCTTGGACATATGGCAGTGGCCTATCTGACACACACTACCAGAGGGAGCAGAACGTTCTGTTCGAAAGCTCTCCGTGTCAACGCAAATATTTGGTATTTCACTCCGACGCCCCACCAGTCTCCGCGCTATGAGCCCAGGTGCTGCGGTCGTGGAAGTTTTCTCATTATAAGGCCTTTCCCATTCACCTTTGCATTAATTTCTTAAAAAGCACCTGGGAATTTAGTCAATTGCAACATATTCATCTGGTGTTAGAAAATTACAATGAAAAGAAAAAAATAAAATAACACTTAAGCTTCAAATACATGTTTTTGAGAAATATAATCATCTCTTTTCTGGTTCACACAGGTGTCTGAAGCAGATGGAAGTGGATGGCCTGTCTGTGGATGACGTGTTCAGAAAGTGTGTGTTTAAAAAAGATGAAAGAGAAATGGTTCTGAGGGCCGTCCGTTTGGTGCATCCCGAATACCAACCCAATGTATCCCGAGATCAGCCTGTCTGTTCCCTGCCATTGGTGAAAGAGTTTTATGCTGAGGTACCATGACATTACATTATATTATGTTACATTATATGTGACCCTGGACCACAAAATCAGTATTAAATCGATGGAGTATATTTGTGGCAGTAACCAAAAATATATTGTTGTACAATATGAGTCAAAGTGATTGATTTTTCACTTATGCCATTACATTTTTGATTAGTATTATGCGTTGCTTTAATTTCCAAGAATTTATTTGGAATATTTTCTCAGTTTTTCTCATTTTTTTTTTACCCCCTCAAATTTCAGAAATTAAAAAATAGCTGTATCTCGGCTGAATATTATCTTAACAAACCATACATCAACGGAAAGCTTATTTATTCAGCTTTTATTCAGAAAATGTATAAATCTCAATTTAGAAAAAAAAAATTCCCGTATTATTGGATTTGTGGTCCAGGGTCACATATTACTTTTCAAACGTTTGGGATATGTATTATTTTTTGTTTTTTATTATTATTATCATTTTAAAAATATATTATATTTTTTTATCATGCCTGCTTTTAATTGATCAAAATATGGGGGGATAAAAAAAGAGATGGTGTTTCTGAGATTATTATATTTTTATTATTATTAAATGTTTTGTAATTTATTCCTGTGATGGAAAATTTTTATATATAGACATGACCTTTTGCATTAAACATGCATTGCGAATTGTTAGTGAACTGGTTGTAACTCAGGTTAATTGCACTGCTAAATTGGATTTGAAGTGAAGGTTGATACCATAAAACAGGTGGTGCTTTTCATTAAACTATATACCTGCCTTCTCTGTCAGCTTTAAAAGACCTGCCTGAACTTGTCTTGTGTGTCAAAATGACGAGTTTCACTACCATGTCAGCTGTCATCTGATATATAATTCCTTCAAACAGAGGTGCCCGCTCTATTTTTGGGCACACTGAGGGGTGTTATTAGGCCAGTCTGCCCCATAACCAATTCCCCGCCATCCCCTCTTTTTCCCCAACTGATTCATTACCGCAGGTGCACACCAGCTCATTTGTAGCCCACACCCCGCCGCATAACACCTTGAATGGAAACTTCCCTAGAAAGTATAGAAGAATTGGGTCATGTGAAGGTCTGAGATGAAAATGCTGTAACTCTCAGCACAAAGCAGTAAAGAAACTCTATTACCAACTTTTCAGAGATGCCCAACAGGCTAGAGTTGCTTTTAGACATATTGCTGGCAGAAGTTTTTATTTGCTTTTTGTTTTGTTTTACTTGGCTTTTTTGTGATCTGCTTTGTTTTATTGTGTCTTTTGTTGTTGTTGTTGTTGTTATTTTAATTTATTTATTATGGTTGTTGCCCTGCCAGAACACAAAGCACAAGCCAAAACAAAACTGTGATCTCACACCAGATTAATTTTTTTATTTTTTTGCTTTGCTTTGTTGTGCTTTTGCAGTTTTCTTTCTTCTTTCTTTTTTTTTCTCTTTGTTTTGATTTTTTGTGCTTATTGTTTTGTTTGCTTGGTTTTTTTATTTTTTTATTTATGTTTTGTAGTTGTTTTATTTTTTCTATTTTTTTTTTTTTATTTCATCTATGATTATTGTCCTTATTGGTTCGCTGTCCCCATCAAAAGTCACGGTAACACTTTAGAATAAAGAACACTTATTCACTTGTTCCATCAATAAACTCTTAATTTGCTGCTTATTAATAATCAGTAAGGTAACTAAATTAGTTAATTGCCCATCATTGAGCACCAAGAGAACAAATACTGTCAATTCTTCCCATTTACCTCTTTTTAGAATTCTTAAAATATATACATCTATCTCAAAATAAGTCTATAAAATAAGTCATGTTGTGTGCACCAGGTTTAGATAGTTGCCATAAATGGAGTTTCTTGCCTCCCAATACATCTTTTATTCACACAACCTCACTAAAGCATTGAAGACGGGACACAACACTAACACCGAGGTCACCACACGTGCTTCTCCCTGTCAGGGCTGTGCCTCTGTGGAAATATGGGCCTGTGCCAAGCGTACACAACACTGCATCTTATGTTCTGCCTGGCCGGGCTGTAGTAGTCATCGCTGTGGGCATGATTTATCCCTCCACAACCTTTGTGCTTGCTTTGGCCAGCGTCCATGCAATCTCTATTGAGGACAGATTTAGCAGTCGCCCTCTCCTTGCGAGTATTAACGCTCCGGTTGACCTGTCCTGTCCCAGCCCTTCCATGATGTGTTTGCCGATAATTCCCAGATGTCTGCGCAAGGCCGCCAGTGCCTCCCTCCGAATAATAAATGACTGCACATGTCAACGCACAGCCCACATTAACACGATCTCCGCACCACTTAGCAAGCTGTTGCTATAATATATGCTGTATTTACAGTTCGTATTTTATGCAGCCACACATTTGGCTGCCGGCCAGACCTGCGAGAGTGGGACTGTTCAGTCTCATTGGATTTTAATTGGCCGTACGTGGAAGTTACGAGACTGAATAAATACATTTGACATTTGTACGGTTATTTTATCTTAGCTTGTTTTCTTGGTTCTTTTAAGTGCACTTGAATGTAATGATGTTTGGTTTTTTTAATTGGGTCATGAAGTGCAGTGGCTTCTTTCGATCGGGCCTCATAACAAAGTGTGCAGCCTGTGAAAGGATGAATTAAAATAAACTTCATAACTGGAAGACAAATGAATGATAGTTTTTTATTTATCCTAATGAAATTTTAACCATCTCAGTCTTAATATCCAGTTATAAGTGCCAGTATAATTAACATAGAGCTTCCGGCGATGAGCGATTCTCAGCTCTCATTATTTAGCCGCTCATCTTGAACTGAATTATGACTTTGTACACACATAACAGCACTAGGATGTTATGCAATTACACATTTATTACAATTAATTTTAAAAAACATGTTATAAAAATGACACTTTATCCATTTGAAGGTAAGGAGTATGTTCAAAGTATTAAAGTATTAAGTATTAGTATGTTAATATTAAGTCTGTCAGTTCACAATATTAATTTAGTGCAATTAAAGTTATGCATTGGAAAGTCAGCAATTATAAATTGTCCTAATACAGTTTTTAAATACAAAAAATTTGTATATTGTGATAAAGTTCATTATTTTCTGTAATGTACTGATAAACCTTAGACTTTCATATATTTTAGATTCATTACAC
>JAUYWG010000060.1:6673428-6687447 GCA_034779775.1 Enteromius afrohamiltoni | reverse complement strand
ATGAGCTGCGCAAATTGTGGGTTCCTTATCAGCGTGATTTAGCGCAGCTCATCAGTGAACAACGGCTCTGTGTAGTCGCGGCTGCGTAGTCTGCGTAGCAAACTGTGAGATATGTAAACTTGGGATTGCAAGAGGTGGAAAACAAACCTGAGAGTTTGAAGAGGAGAAAAAAAATGCCCATTGACAGCGCGAAGGATCTACTGTTGCACTAAAGTCCAAAAGTGAAGAAAAATGATGTTATTTACACTTGATAGTTCAGTGTACATCATAGAAGTGCTCTGCTTGTTAACAGAGTTGTATGTTAAAATAATATTTAAGCTCCTACAGTCTAAAACTGTTTTATTGGAACTACCAGGGATGTAAGTGTACTCTGGTTGGCCAAACGCATATGAAACACTGGTTACACAAAAAATAAAAATTAAAATCCATGTAAAAATAGAATGAAGAGGTTTTTCCACACATATTGATTTATTTGTAATGCCGGAAGAACATATTATCCACATTCCGAACATATCATTTGTTTCGGGAAATAAAAGACCACTTGGAACCCTCAACTAGGAGTCACGCAAAACCAGCATTATCAAAACTTCAGCCTTCGGTTCTTTTTTTAACGTACTGTGGCTTCTTTATTTATTTATTCATTTGCAATTACGCTAATTTGCATAGTATATTGCGTTTATCTATATGTAAATGAGTTCTGTGTTCTTTAAATAATATCCCTTCTTTAAATCTTTAAAGTAAGTCGTCCGCAGAAATTTGGAAATTAGGCGCTGTTTTGGAATTCCGCTCTCGCGCTAATTTGCGCTGTTTAGTAAAACTAGCCCCTAGTCAGATTTCCGTGCTCTTTCAGTTAAATACATTTTGCATTTACATTACCTTTCCATTATCAGAAAACACAGCAAAAACGGCATAGTAAATGCCGGCCTCCATTCACCAGTTTTTGATGTTTGTAAGTTGCCACAAATAAAGACGTCACTGTCGGCTGCTTCAGAATTTCCTGCTGCCGGTGCATGCAACCAGGAAAACAACCCAAGGGAGAAATTGGTTCTCTAGGAACAACTCTGCTGACTAATTCCTTGAACTGAGTTCTTAGAACTATGTGGTGCGAAAGCCCCTAATGTGCTATTTTTAATCCGCAGGAGTACATATGGGAAGCTTCACATTACCTGGTGAAGCAGGTGTTCAACAGCTTGAAGGAAATGTTCACAGGGACGAGAGAAATTCAGGTACATACTATGACATTCCCATATACGTTTACGGGACTAGTATATTTGTAACTTGTGTGATTACATTTACCATTGCTCAGCAAGTTTTTACATTTGGAGTTCTGGCATTTTAATAGGAATTCAGAACATTTTTTAATTTGGTGTGAAGGTGCTAGATTTGCCCATGCAGATTTTGCGGATTTGTGTTGTTGACCAGTGGCTTCGTGCAGTAGACGGTGGACCAAAATTTCTCCAAATATTTTTAGTTTTTAGAATATAGCTGTTAGATTTTAGTTTTGTAACGAATGATTAACTTAAAGAGAAAAATTAGCAGAATCTGGTGGCAGTGTTTCGTTAAAGTAATCTGAAAAATACAAGAAACTTAAAAACCATAAAACACAAAAACAGGGGTAGTGTAACTAATAAAAAAAAGTGACTAAAATTGGAAACATGAACAAAACTAGACCACAAAGACATTAGTCATTTTTATCACTCCAAATTGTATTTATTAAATTAAAAATATTGAATAGAACAATATATATATAATTTTGCAATAGCAATATATTTTTATGTCTGTTTAGTGTTATTTTTTTTTCTTGTTTCATATATAAATCTTTACAAAATATGTTATTAAGCAAAAGCTAAATCTGAATTAAATTTGTGGACATTTTCATTATATTTTGAGCTCTTTTTGGAGTCATTTTTCAATTTATAGTATGATTTAGTTTTTATTCATTTATTTATTTATTAACACTGACAAAATCAGTTGATTCAACGTTTTAGTAAAAACAAATCGCATGATGAATTCGTCACATTAATGTTATATACATTTTTTTATTTTTAATTGATCAAAAGTGGCAGTAAAAACATACTTAACACTTATTTCAAATAAATGCTGTAAACTTAAACTTGCTGTTCGTCAGAGAAATCACGTACAGCATTTACACAAAGATATGAAGTTACACAGCTGTCTTCAGCGTTCATAATAATACAAACTTTCTTGTGCACCTAATCAGCATATTAGAATGATATCTGAAGGATCGTGTGACACTGAGAACTAATGATCCACAGTGTTGTTCATAAGTGTTTTTTTTTTTTTTTTTTTTTTTTAACAAAACCCAACCCATGTTGCTTCTCTCCTTGTTATTTTTGAAAGAAAGGATTATTTTTGTGAATCGCCAGATATAGTTCTCCCATGATGCAACTGGCTGCGGCTCATGAATTACAGCTGCGGGAAACAGAAAAGGAATGAACGTCCCCGGTGCAGTAGATCAAGGACCAGCCGCTCACTGTCTCCTGTTGCACCCCCGGGGAGCCGAGCTGACAGGCAGAGCGAATGTGAAATATCCCCCACTTTGCCTACAGACACAAGCAGATTCCTAAATGGGTCATGTCCTCAGGAGGGGCGGCAGTTGAGCCCAGGTAGTTGATCATTCCCGATACCGGCAGAAGGTGATACGGGGGGTGGTGGGTGATGTGGTACCCCGGCTGTTGGTGAACGCTCTGATGAATGGAGCCACTTCAGGCCCGGCCCGCTTCCAGATGAACAGAGGAATTTATCTCACACAAAGCATTTTGGGGTGAGCGCTGGGGACGTTGCGAATGTGGCAGCCAAGTTGTGCAGCCAGCACTGTTGCTGCGGATCAGCAGGTTTTTTAAACGCTTCGTCTCAGCAACAACTTCCCACCTGTGCATCTGGAATTTTCCAGCTGGATTATTTTATCGCAAATACTTTATCGTCAATTTTTTTTTTTGCAATTTTTTTTTTTTTTTAATACAAGGAAGACAAAGCTTTGTGGATATGGGTTTTGTGTTCAGGTTTTATAGTTCAAATCATTATGCAAATTTAGTGGTTTTCATTCATTCTTAATGTTTACAAACCGAGTTGGATCGATTTGTTAATGCTTCTGGCTTTTTTGTTGTTGTTCACTCAGGAATGGTTGACGGAGAGCGCTAGGCTAATAGCTAGGTCTGGTAGAACTGTGGAATGGATCACGCCGCTGGGACTTCCTATCGTTCAGCCCTACCACAGAACAAAGAACCAAACGGTAAGTTCGTTAAAATTAGCTTGTTAACGTAACTTTTTTTTTTTTTTTTTTAAAAGCACATTGGCCCAGAGCTGGACCCCAGACACTTTATGGGCCTACATGTTTAAATGACGTAATTAGGGCCCTATGGGATCTGTTTTGTTCATTGTATTCCCAGAATTCCAAGTTTAGATTTTTTTGTTTTTGTTGTAATGATTGAAATAAAATTTAATAATTAAATAGTATGATGAATCAATTTAATAATAAGGTTAAATCTAATAATTTATTACAATTTAAACAATAGTAGTGCCCAAACATATTTTATGCTTTCAGAATAATTAAAAAGTTTCAGTTGTGTTTTTAAAGATTTAATAGAAATGTGTTATGAAGTCTAATGAGAAATTCCTTTTTTTCCAGACTGCAAATCTACTGTACAATTGCAATTTGAGCTTCTGTGTGTATTTGATAATAGTTATCAAATGACATTGTGAAAAAACATGAGAGTGACTCACTGCTTGCCATTGTTTGGCCAGTTTTCACCAACAAAATCCAGTCATTTCAATACAAATCCACACAATAGAAAATTTTACTTGGGCTTGAAAGATAGCAGTTGGTTCAAGCTGGTCATGCTAATTTTCAGTGTTGCCATGTGTGAGCTGTGAGCTGTGGACTTGCAAAATATAATGTAACCACACATTAAGGTCATTCACTCGTTTTGATATCATCAAGTTGCCAATTTGTACTTAAACAGGTGCTAGATTGATTTGACATTTTCTTTTTTCTGAAAGACACAATACGTCTTTCATTCTTTGAGGTCTTTCACTGTACTTCCTCAGCGGAATTCAGCAGGGAGTCCGACCTCTCTCTCCGCCCAGCAGGCGTGCTCTTTCTAGCTCTCAATCACGGTCTAGCACTGCTTGTCAAAAAGGTCTTGTGCAGCTGGGAGTGAAACAATGAAGTAACGCGGCAGAGGTTTTGCATGCAGACGGCCTGTGCTGCTGTCAGATAGCATCAGCAACAGAGCTGAGGCGGCACAGCGGTGGCCTGTAGTGCTTGCCGAAATCCAGCAGAGAGCATCTGGCAACCCGTCTGTGTCACAGCCGCTGAGCATTTGCTGCTGTTGCTGGGTGTGGCTTAATGCCTAATACTAGATTTGGTTGTTAAACAGAAATTTTTTTTGGAACAAAAGTTCCAAATAATTTAATATAAGTTTAAATATTTTTAAATGTAATTTTTTATATTGAAGAGTTATAAACCAGGTGCAAGCAATGTTGCAAAAATACAGTTAACTACTACTACTACCCTCAATAAACTCTTGATTTTCTGCTCATTCATAGTTAGTAAGGTAGTTGTTAAGTTTAGGATTATAGATGTAGAATAAGGCATTGATGTGTGCTTAAACAGCACTGATAAATGGCTAATTTTCTAGTAATATGTATGCTAATAAGCAACTGATAGGTGTAACCGTAAAATTCATAAAATGTTTTTTTAAATCATTAAAGGTTGTTTCTCCACACATATTTTTATTTTATTTTGTGTCAATTTTGGTCATTTTATTTATTATAAAAGCAGAGGGCAAGAAGTGCTCATAGTTCATTCAAGAAATGCCCATTTTCATATCATACCTAATGTGCTGCAATTTTTTTCTGCAGTGTTTAAATGAATATGCAAACACTGGTAATATTTCCCTGCCTTTGGAAGTCAAATGACTTTACAACTGGGCACAGCTGATGTCATTTGGACCTGAATGACCAGGGTGTGCCTGTTTTTTACTTCATTCCGGTACTGTTTTGAAGAAGCAAACCCAATCATTCCTCTTTCACTCCCAGGAATATTATATTATTATAATAATATGCGTTATTAATTTTGTTACAATAACACACAATGCATTTTTAAGTAATTGTTTTATTGAATTTTTGGTAACACTTCAGTAATTTCCACTATTGATTAGCATACCTATTATTAACATACTGGCTGTTTATTAGCACTTATAAAGCACATATTCTGCATGGCCATATTCTATGTCCTTAACTCCTAAACTTAACTACCTTACTAACCATTAACAAGCAGTCAATTAAGTTTGTTAATAGCAAGAATTGTAGTGTGGCCAGATATTTTCTTTTTTTTATTATTCAATGAAACGATTATGGTAAAATTATATTTTAGGATTTGATGAAGATTATATGTCAAAGTAATTTTTATAATTTTATTTTAAACTCTGAAAAAATTTCAGTTATTTTCATGAAATTTGACTGAATCTCTGCTGTAAGGTCTGATCTTAAATATCATGACCCGCTTCCACAAATGTAGGTCATCACATTTTATTGGACTTTTATGGAATTTCTGATTAAGGTCGTCATTAGTGGCCTCATAAATTCTTCACCATTTAAGCCCCTTTCTGTTACTGAGCAGGAGATGTGAAGGCCATTTACGGCATTCAGCAGTTAGAATCCTACTCTTGTGAATGCTGACTTTTTGATGACAATGTAATTAATGTATTAAGTACTTATGTTTGAGCTTAATATTCAAATTATTATAGTTAACTTAATAAATTTAACCTAGCTGAAGTGTATGTGTGAAGTGTGAAGTTTGACAGGTCTTATGCCCCTTTTTCTTTACCTTCTTTCAAAGACTTGCAAATCCCTCTTGCATGTTATACATTAATGAAGGTATTAATGTATCGTGCCAGCATTTGAAGGTGGACCGTGTTGTGATGCATTATGTAGGCCCACCAGGTCCGTTACTACACACAGTCTTCATGAATGGTGCACCCTTTTATCCTCGGAAGACTGTTGATGGGTCAGGGTTAAAGGTTGATCATGTACAACACCATTTAGTGCATAATAGTGAGTCTATATTTATTTCACCTAGCTATGGAGACACTTTAGGTGGTCACACCAGGGGTTTGCAATTCCCCAGTAAATGTCACACTGACCAGATTAATGTAGCACCATCAAGACCCCCATTAATCAACTCCGAGCCCTAGCTCTACCTCCACCTGTTCACCGTACCATCTCCTGCATAGATGAACCTGCATGATGGATCTTAATGACCCTTAATGGTGTTGTGTAAAGGATGAGGTTTACAGCCCATTTTTATGATTACTTCTTTATTATAGTTTTCGTTTCATTAGCATATTGGGTTATTTATGTCTGAGGGGAACCCGTAGTAGTCTGCCAGGCTTGGCAGATCGTCAGCTTCATGGTTTCAAGGTATCTGGGTCTTCCACGCACAGTGCGGTTTGCTAATGAGGATTTTTGCTGTAAATCAAATATCGTGGTTGTATATTCCTTCTGAAAAGGAACCCCAAAGTCACCGTAAAATGAAAACCAAGCCTTTGGTTTTTGTTCGTCTTTGGAACACTTTTTTAGATGAAAACTGGGAGAGTGTCTTGTTGACTGCCAAGTAAATTACACTGCCAAGGTCCAGATAAGTATTAAAAAACATCGGCAGAATATCTATCTGCAATCAGTGGTTCAATCTGAATGTTATGAGCAACAAGAATACTTGGAAAAAGAAAATAAAAATAATGACTTAATTTACTAATTTGTCTCTACGCATTACTGTAGCACCATTTTGGAGAATATCCACTGGCCATGATACATTTTCTATGCTTATTTATGCTTTGATTTGAACAAAACACTGCGCATCCTTGTTGCGCAGCATATTTAGTGTCTTCAGTCTTATGATGTTGCTGAAAAAACATTAGTTTTTGTATTTAGTGTAAAGCAATGTTTTAGTGTTTTAAAAGAACACATAATTTTCCACATACTTTAAATCATAACACCATGTCTGCATTCATGGTCTGAGATATGACAAACAACAAGCACTACTCTACACTGCTCAAAACTCATTCGTAGTAAGTAGCAGGAGCTTTTAATAAGAAAACATAATTTATTTTTGATTCAGAAGCGCCAGACTGTTCTTGCAGAGTTGGAATAGTCTGTGCACAGCCAGCATAAGCTGCTCTGCATTTTCTAGCAATTAGTCCTCCGTAAATGCGCTAAACAAACTTTAATATTTGGATCGAACTAATCTGGAACAGTGTTGTAAATACAACTTAACTACTGATTTTTACTTGTGTCCTCTTTTGGAATCACAAACAAAGTAGTTACACTTTCACAGTGAGAAACAGCTTCTCCGGAGCATGGCACTGGCAGCAACACTCCAACGAGAATAATAGTTATGCCTTCTTTCTTTGTGTGGTGGGTGGTGGTATGAAAACAAACCCACTTTCTGATGTAGAAAAGTGGAACCTGTTAAAACGAGCCATTTTAGGGGGGTGGACAAGTCATATACATTATAAAGAGTATATCTTTGTTTTTGAGACTTTAGTCTTTGCAACTTTAGGCATCTTATCTATGCACTAACAGCTTGCAACACTCCAAAGAGAAAGCAAAACTTGAAATCGCATTGTATGACCCCTTTAATATTTGACATAAGTTATATAAAAGGCCCCCCCACGTAACCCCACGTGTGTTTTTTTCTGCTGTGGGACTCATATCTTATAATGTAATCAAGGAAACGTTTTCTTATGCTGCATCAGTGAGACACTTCATCTGAGGTCACCTCTCTGTGATTCAATCTCTCGCAACCCACCCTTGATCTTTCTTAACATGGGAAATGGCAAATTAATTAGATACCAAGGAAATGGGAGTGTAATGTCGTCGTAACAAAGTAAACAAATAAGCCAGGGTGAAATCGGCAGTATTTATTCAGTCACCGTGCAGCACTGTGTCTGTTGATAGGGGAAGGAAATTACACTTGGGAGGGAACCAGACTTGGGATATGCATCAGTAAAGCTCACTAATGTGATTGTTTGCTGTTAATCAGTTTAGGGGTCACTTTTGGAGGCTGAAATGTTTCTTTCACAGGCTATACGTCAAGTTGAGGAAAAACAGTCTGGTAATTCTATAAGGAAGACAACCAGCAGGGATGAAAGCCTTGGGGAATCATTTGTCGCCTTTGCTTTATTGGCCAAACACTTGCGGTGTCCTTGGAAAAAGGGGAAATGTGATTTCCCCTGAGGCTTTTGTGGTGTTCCTTGTCTACAGTCTGATCCCAAAAGGACGTCAAGCCCCACTGCAACTCTTATGACCCAAAACGCTACTCTTTTGACCTCTACATCCTGCTAATTGGGCAAATCTGAAGTTTTCTGGTCTGGAAGTCAGATCAAAAGCGAGGCATTTTAATATGTGCACCACAAGATTTATTTCTTTTTTTAGCATAGAAAAAAATGGAGGTAGAGCATGAATCATACATTTTAATTGATCCTTCAGCAAAACAGTTTTTTTTTTTTTTTTTTTGTAGAAGTGTTGATGAATACAGTGGATATTTCAAGAGTACTCCCCGAGGATCAGAAGAGGTCACCAGTGGTATGAAGCCTCTCTCTTGGGGCTCAGATGTGTGCGCTCAATAAAAAAGGTGGCAGGTTTGTGGTTAGCTGGATTCTTGAAAGCTAGGTGCAGTCCTTTTGGTATACAATATATGATGCTCATGCAAGAAACCGGTCAAATCCCAGTTTCGTTAAGGTCTAACCAGGTGTAACTTGTCTCGATCCCTTTCCTCTGTGCTTTCTTCATCATTAACTTTCTACTTTTAGTCCCAGTAAAATGGCTTAAAACTCTTCATTTTTGGCTTTTAGATTGATGTAGGGTCTTTTGTAGTTGAATTCTGCCATAAAGGACACTAGAGAAAAAGTAAAGGAGATACAGCTGCTCTTTTGCAATGTTCTTTCTTTTCAAGAGCAGGAGAAGCACAGGCAGCTGTCCAAGTCAGGAGTCATCGCACTTTAGATAGGAATCCCTTTTCCACTGTCTGGGCATCATGCCAGCTTGACAACATTACTTGCTTTGGTCTTGTCTTCCCTAATCAGGAGTTTTAGTTTCACCACCAGAACCATTGGATCAGGAGTATATTGCAAGTCCTGTTTTCCCCAAGAGCTTTCATGGATGTACATTGACCCCTCACATGTCAGAAGGCTTGGCTGTCCCCTATCATGCCCCTTCAATGTCTCCTCAATTTTATTGTTCCTGTTAATGAGCCTTAATGGGCTGATAAATCATTGCAACACCATACATCAAGAGAGACTAACTTCCTGGAAGGTCACTGTCCTGCAGAGTTTATCTCTAACCCTAGTTAAAAACACCTGAACCAGTCAATCAAGGTCTTTAGGATTACTAGAAACTTCCAAGCAGAGGTTTTGGCTCTTAAGGAGTTTTTTTTTTTTTAAACACATGTGACTTACCCCATTCCACCAAATCAGAAATTCAAAATGGACACATTTCACTTAATTCATTTCAGCACTTTTGCCCCTTCATGTCCCAGTGAACATGCACACCAATTACTTGCGAAACCTTTTACCTTACTGTCCCCGTCAGCACTTTCTATACATTTTCCTTTTGTTTATGTCCATCCGTCACTTTCTGAACCTTCATTGCCTGTCATCCTGCACTTCTTCGTTGAATTGAGTCGCATCGGAATGGGCTCCTGGGGCTCCGTAGAGACTAATCAAAGAAGTAATGTGATGGAAGCTTCCCTGACGCTGACAGTTCGTATACTGAGAGCAGTCACTCACTCATGGGTTGTAGTCTGACCTTAGCATCTAGGTGATGGACGCCAACCTTTATTAAGGTTAAGCTCCTGTCCTTTAATGGCATTGTGTCAATATTAGTGGTTTGCGGGGGTTTTTGAGAACATTTGGTCAGTCTTACAGTAGATTAAGAGACTTGCTAAAGTTTTTGAAGAGAATCAATAGGCCACTCTCGAGCAAAAAGATAAGTAGATTGATTGCAATATTTGTATGCATTGGTTTATATTAAAGGTCAACTAATATTATATTTAAATTAAGAACATTTAACATAGCGACCCATTTAAAGCCAATTTTTACATGATGGAGTTTTTTGTAAACAATGCAATACTTGGGTTACAAAGCTGTGACATTCTTTCCTTTTCATTTCCAAGTAGTTTCTTTCTCGTCACCCATTCAGACTTCCTCATCTTTTCTTGTTTTCGCAGCTCAACAGCAGCATGCAGAATCTGAGCATCTATATAAGTCATGATGCCAATGAGTAAGTACCTCTCTTATTTTTAATCCTGTGTTGACATTGACCTCTGACCTCTTTTTTGTATTATTTCCAAATTAATTATACATAATTAATTTGGCATTCATTAATTTTCAAGAGATTTTGAACAATAATTCAGCCGCCAAATCTTAATGAAAATGCATTTTTTTAAATAGTTTTCTATTAAAATGGATTGCGATTGAAATAAAAAAGTAATTAAAGTAAACGCATTCACCTTAATTGCCATAACAATTATTTTTGTTATTATTTCAATGTCAAGATCATTTAATAATTTAGTTGTTTGTCAGTTGGTAACTGTATGGCTTTAAACCTCTTATAGTGATAGTGAGCCAAAATGATAAAACTGCAGAAAAAATGTACCTGAAAGTCTTCGCTGTATTATTTATGTTCTTGTTCGGTTTATATACAGTTTCATTGCACCATATTCCACAGAGCATGTTAAACAATTGAAGTAGAGTGCTTAAACAGCAAATTAGCAAGTAACAGGACAACCTAAAGGCAGCGTCCATGTCACGCAAATGTTTGACACTATTCTTGGCTCGTCAATGGATGGCCAGAATTCATTATCATATACAGAAACCCCTGGAGAAAATGAAAGAAGCAGAAAGTCCCTCCGATGAGAAGAGTGGCATTTCGTGTTGAAATGTCACTGCTGCACATCCTGTATGTCATTTACTGAATGGAGGGCTACCCGGAATGAACAATGAATTTACATCATTGCTGGTTTTATCATCTGTTGATGACTTGCATCGGAAACCTATTCTGTTTTGGCTTGTTTGAGTTAGTACTGTGCTGTTTTTGAAATGTAACAGTGTTTTAAAGAGACTAAAAGACTTAATTTTTTCTTTGGAGCACAAAAAAAAAGATATTTTGAAGAATGTGCTAGTTGATCTTTTCCATACAATTACAGTGAATGGGCACAGAATTTGACAAGATTGAATCCAAGATTTGATGATAATATTGCATAATAAAGCAATTTTTTGTAGGCTGGTCATTTTGGACTGGGAACAGCACAAATGTAACAAGGTGGGAGAAAAATCCCAAGTACAAAAATTGTAAAAAACAAAAACAATTGCAGTGAAAACATTAACTAGCATTTTATATATATATATATATATATATATATGTATAGATTTCTGATCAAATAGACTGGAATGCTATATGAGGGGAAAATTACAATTTTTAATTTTTATAACAGAAGGGGAATATATGATGACCAAATTATAATGTTTGCAAGAAATATCCCTTAAAGCCTCATGATAACCTTATTTGTTTACATGGCGGCAGTTTCTTTGCTTATTCGACTCTAAGAGTTTCATGCATAAACAAGCGCACCGTCATCCAACGCTTTACCATATGTTCCCAAGTCAATCATCTTTTATTAAACAAACACTTCTGTGCTTCCCACCAAAACCCCAAATGTTCAAACCGTACCCAAGCATCTGCTGTTTTAATACCATCACCTCATTTCACAGTTTCAATCCCCGCAGAGCTTTACCCAAGCTTGGCTAATACCACTTGGAGGAGACTCGGATGGGAATTATCTTGCTGACCTTCCTCCAAAAGCCGCAAGGACATGATTAAAAACCACTTATGACAGCCCTCGCTTGTATTTCTCTATCTCTGCCTGTCATAGACAACCCTACAAGTACGGACTATCACAGGAATCGCATTAGCAGAAGCCAGGGTGCTGAAAAGGGATCTCCCGTTTCTCTAAGTTGGCCAGAGTAAGAGCAAGGGTTAGACTGACAGCCGCCAGTGCGATTACACATCGCTCTCAGGCTTTGAGAAATGGCCTTGGGTGTCCATGCAGGCCAAGCTGAAGGGCCGTTCTTCAGATATGTACTTCTGATGCAATGTACCAGATGTCAGTTACTCTTCTAGGCGGTGAAAGAAATCTCAACCTTATCCAAAAGAAGCACTTTAATTTCCCAGGTGGGATGCAGCTGAAGAAGCTTGTTTAAGAACAGCTACAAGAGAAGACTTGACCGAAGTTACACACAGACCACAAACTGATTCAAAGGTCCTTCATGTGCTCTAATTGAAAGCTGAATAGAGCCTCATTAATGAGGAGACTTGAATAAATGATGACATTTTCAGGGTGGCAGCAGCTCTCTTGTGCCGGTGACCTAAAGCCCTCGCTGAATCCCCAGAAATGATCTCCAGCACAGTGTCGCACTGTACATTCTAGATAGCTAGCTTCAGCAACTACCACGTTGAAGGCCAATAAAGGTAGCAAGGACATTGTTAAAATAGTCCATGTGACATCAGTGGTTCAACTCTAATTTACTCTATTTTCTCTAATTTTAAATACTTTTTGTGCAGAAAGAAACAAAAATAAAGACTTTATTTAAAGATTTCTGCTCTTCTGGGGCAGTCTTCATGAACGCATGTCGAAGACTGACAGGGAAGTGTTTATTTTTGTTGTCATTGCACACCAAAAGTATTCTCGTAGCTTCATAACATTACGGTTAAACCACTGATGTCACATGGGCTATTTTAACGATGTCCGTACTAACTTTCTGGGCCTTAAACTTGGTGGTAACCTTGCTGTTTATGCAGGGTCATAAAGCTCTCGGATTTCATCAAAAACATCTTAATTTGTGCTCTGAAGTTGAGCGAAAGTCTTACGCGTTTGGAATGACATGAGGAGAAGTTATTAATTGACAAATATCAATTTTGGGATGGACTATGCCTTTAATCCCACAGGCTAAGGAATACGATTTACTTCATCAGACCCGTGCTAAAGTTTGAAAGTATTTTGAAAGTTTGACCTGAAGTATCACTGTTTTTATTCTGAACTATTTTGCCTGATATGGAGCAGTGTAATGAAATATCTTCAGCCGTAATAAGCACACACATTATTCTTTACTCTTTACTGGTTCAGCAGGTGCTCTATGTTCATTGTGTGTCTCTGTCTTGGATGGTAATTAAGACTGACCTAGCTGTTCAGTGATGTATGGCTCCTGGCGCTACAGGTGTATGTATTGCCCAGCGAGAAGATGGCGACATCGGCCTTAATTACCTAAATGTGCTTCGTACCAAGACCGAGCTTGTTCTTCTTGCCTTTTTTTAGGAAACCAGACAGCATGAAGCAGAAAAACGCCTTCCCTCCTAATTTTATCCATTCTCTGGACTCCACTCACATGATGCTGACATCACTCTATTGTTACAGGTGATGAGCTTTTTTACATCTCGCACTCAAATGGGCTTTTAACACTGTGTTATGTGTTTACACTTAACAACAATCCACCAGTCAAACACTTAAGAGCTTACCTCATGAAATATTCATAGGTTTTGTACAGTCACAATTTTTCATGCCCTGTATTTGGTTTTAAAATGACAATTGTAGTGTCAGCTAACATAACTGGAAGAAATGAAGAGACTTGTTTTTGCTTCTTCAGTCCACGTTACATCTCATAAACATGCAAATAAGCACATTAACCTGAATATCAAGATCTGAAGAATGTAAAATGGAAAAACCAAGAGTTGTCCATCCAGGATTCAAAATAGAGAGCGACCAATTTTACCTTTGTTTTTACATGTTTTTGTTTAATATACATAAATTGTATTAACAAGTCATTATTCATAATATCAACAACAGCAGTATTAGTATTAATAATTGTTATTATTATTATTATTATTAATCACACTTCAAAATAATATTTTTAATAATAATGTTATTTGTATTAATATTTTTTT
>JAUYWG010000060.1:6654232-6673328 GCA_034779775.1 Enteromius afrohamiltoni | reverse complement strand
TTATTATTATTATTATTATTAATCACACTTCAAAATAATATTTTTAATAATAATGTTATTTGTATTAATATTTTTTTAACAATAGATTATTTCAGGTATTTATTAAGAATAATAATAATAATAGTTTAATGCAAAATTGATTTAGCGTTTAATAATATATTTTTTTAATAATTATACATTCTATAATATATCTAAATGATATTAACAATAATGTTATTTTTGTTGTTGTTTTTGTGTACATGTGTTGTGTACGATTTCTTCAAACGTGCAGGGCTGGTCTGACGTTTGTGTCCGTCCATGACTGTTATTGGACCCATGCTGTGACGGTGGACATCATGAACAGGGTGTGTAAAGAACAGAGCGTTCACTGCTGAATATTTTTCAATGCATATTCTTTCAACAGGAATGACTAAACAGCCCAACCATGTCAGCTTAGTGGCCAGATGTTTGCATGCTGAGTCCGCCATATGTTCAATAACCAACCCTGTCAGCATGGGTTATTTAGGTATTGAATGGCCATACCGCTCATCCTCCCAACTGAGGCATTTCTTGGAAAGCTGCCATTAACTCGACTTATCTTCAAATACAAAAAAGCTTATTTACTTCAGCGTTTAATTTCATTTACCTTTCAAAGATCTGTTTTAGAACTTATTTTTCTCTTGCTTTGATAAAAAAAAAAGCAATAATTCCCTCAAAAATGAAAGTTATGTCATCATTTACATGTTTCACTGGCTTTACTTACTTATCAGTCACCTTCATTAGATAAGCTTAACCTCCATGAACTTCGGAAGCTTAATAACACCATCTATTCCCTTAAACCATATTCAGCTGTCTGAATTCAGCTGACTCTTTTTGGACTTTTATCTTTTCCCATCCTTCTCTCCTTCTGTGAGTGGTCTATTGTCTGCGAGTCTTTCCCTGACATGCTTTGTGACCACAGATTCCTCTTAAAATGGGAAAGTTCAAACAGAAGAGAGGTGAAATGTCTGAGGGAAAGGGGAAGCGAGAGATTGCATTGAAGTTGGCACATTAGTGTGCATAATGATTGAGTGCTCTTTGTCGCTCCTCAGGTGTGTCGTGAGCAGTTTGTAGCTCTGCACAGTCAGCCCATTCTAGAGGAGCTGTCCAGATTTCTCGTAGAGAAATATTGCAGCAGGCCACCGTAAGTCCCACTGCACATTGTCGGTTTTTAGCAACTAATTAGTATTTAACTACTAGTTAGTTGTTAGACCCTAATCTGCTAAGTACTAGGGATGTACATTAGAATAAATTATATACAAATTTAAATAAATGCATTGTATTTAATTGTTTGTAATTATCAAATATTGTGACACTTTTTTTTTTATGTTGAGACCGATAACCGATAAAGGACTGATATTATGCTTTGTTCTTAAAAAAAATAAATGCTTTATTGAAAAAAAAAAAAAATTCAATACATGTCCGATAATACAAATCTAACCACTGAAATACTAATTAATACTGAATTTGGACAATTTGGCGTTATACACTAACACTATATTTTTGTTTAAGGCCAGTTACAGATACATGGCCGAGATTAAAAATCTTTAGAAAATTTATAGTGTGTGTAAATACTTTGTGTTTGGAAAAAATTTTCAAATATTGGCAGGTAAATAATAATTTCTACATTTAAGGCAGATAACTGATAAATGCTTGGATACTAAATGTCAGTTGGTAATAGGCAGAAACCATTAAATATCCAGTACCGACTGAAAAAAATTGTATCAGTTGATACTGATCAGTTTAAAAAAATGTATTAACCACTCAAATGTTAAATAATGGATTCTGGAATGTAAAATTTGGCATTATACATCAATAATTACGTATCTTTCTGCTTAAGCCCAATAGCCGATATATGCCTGATATTACAAATCTATTACTTAAAGAAATCAAGTATTGGTAGATAAATTGTAATTTCCATATTAAGGCAGATAATTGATAAATGCTTGAATCAGAATCCAGGATCCAGGGATGAACTGATGTTCAAATTTTGACTGGTAAATATACTTATTTTTATGTTGTAGCTGATAAATAATGTGCTAAACTATTACTACACTAGTTTGTGTGAATTTTTAAAATAGACAGGAACAAATAATTATTCAAAAACCACCGATATCGTCTGATATGCTGCCTATATATTTTGCGTCCCTACAAAAAAAGTCTTTTTTTTTTACTTTTGAAAACGCAAAGTTGTCTTTTCATTTTTCCTTAAGTATCTAACGCTTTGTCGTTATATGGTCCAGTTCAACTGAGTTCAATTATTTTTTTCCACTCTCACAGGTGTATAACCAAGCCAAAGAAGTTTAAAGAGCACTGTAAGATGGCACAGCATTTGGCCAGTGTTCCTCGTACAGGTGAGTTAAACCCCGAGCACCACATCCGTCACTTTCGGACACACAGACGGGTGACTTGACCTCATCCGATTGACAGCTTGTCAGGTTTAAGGCAGCTTTTTACCATTGCATAACATCTCGCAGACTTTGATTTTACGTTCATCAGCGAGATACATTTCATTAAACTGATGACAATTAATTCTGTCAACTGGTTTATCTGTTTACGTAACACGGGCCGGAAGGAAACGCACTGGACATGGGCACATTTACAGCAGAATCGCACACATCTGGCAGAGACACAAGGGGCATTTTTTACAACATGTTTAAAAGCTCAGCATCAATAAAAACCAGCAATAAGACGGTTCATTGGCTGTGTAGCGGTGATACGTGCACTGATTTTATTTCTATAGCTTTGATAAGCTGGAGTCACGCTCGGTATTCTTCCAGGACTCCTCCTTATTTTCACTAATGAAATTGTCTCCCTGAGGAGTGTGTGTCCATCTGAGTGTGTCCCACAGGCCCGATTTGCTCTGCTCTGTTCTTCAGAACCAGGTGACATCTTATGCACAAGCGTGCAGACCACCCACAATTGTTCGCATGAGCCAGTCACTGCCAAGTGTGTTTTATCTATATTAATACCTCCTGTGAGATCCAGTTCATGTTTTCTAGAATAAATGCAATTGATTAGAGTTGAAAGGATTGATTAAATAGAGTGGCGTGGTATTGTTTAATATACCTGTTTTTTAGTGTTTATTGATTTTGGGTTCTACGCACATTTTTAATCAATTGTAGTTGCTTGTATGGCTTTTTTGTGAAATCACATGGAAGCCTGTTGAAAATGTCTGGGTAGTATTTTGTTTTATTTTAAGAGAAGGAAATACATTTTTCTTATTCTCTGAGAATTGGCAGTTTCATGAAAGCTACCTTTGAAAATTCAAAATTCCGTTTCGATTTAATTTTTAAAAAATAAAATTATGAAATTATTAAAATAGAAAATAGTTTTAAGTAATGCAATAATACTGTTTTTACTGTTTTAATGTATCTTTGTTCAAAGAAATGCAACTTGGATCAGCATATTAAAAAACAATTAAACTCTTAAAGTGTGTTTGTAATTTATGTGAAAGGTACATTTCTGCTGATGTTGTTCGGCCCCAATATTTTTCCCTTATATGTTACAGTAATTTTGATGTTCGACTCCTGCACACACGGGACAAATATCGCAAGTGAATATCGTCAGTGTTTTTCACTGTTCATACCCACGTGATTTTCACTGGTAATGAGCCGATGCCGCTTAACGAAAGGAAGCAGAAATACAGAAAATAACAGAAATGCGGTACACAAGGTGGCCCTGCGCAACTTTTTATGTTTCTGACACTCGCTTGTCACACAGACTGAAGACGTGCTTGTCAAAACCATTAAAAAAACATGGGTATTTAATGGAAATTTGATCAACAATTCCTCTCCATAACAACGATTTTTGTAGCCGCTGTTGCGTTTGTCGTACAGCCCTTTTTTCAGAAACCAATGACATCAAGCTCTTGCTGAGGTGCATCTTCTTCATCTACTTTCTTTCATGTGCACGGCAAGACCGCCACCGACCCGTGTACTGCAGCTTCTGTAGCTCCAGACACGTGAACAAAAGCAGCAATCTCATTGGTCGACCAGTTTTTAACGCAGCGCGTCAAACCAAAACAAGAGGCGGGGTTTTGTTTTTTTTGACGCATTACGTTTTTGTGCTTCGGTGTGCTAAACCTTAGGGATATTCGCACTTGAAATTCATCCCGGTGTGAACAGGCCTTTAGGCAAAATGCAGTTTTGTTGTTCGAATATATAAAAAGAATGCATTAAATTGATTAGACATGGCAGCAAAGACATATATAACTTTTATTCTTCAAAGACTGGGATGTATCACATTTTACACAAAAATAATGTTTTCAAAACCGAAGTAATGGCTGCTAAACATTCAGCTTTGCCATCCAAAAGATTAATTGCGTTTCAAAATATATTAATAAAGAAAACAGTTATTTTAAACTAAAATATTTCACAATATTACTATTTTTACTTTATCGAATAAATGCAGCCTTGGTGAACGCACAACGCTAAATCTTTATAGACTTCACATCAAAGTCATCACATCACAACTGTACAATGTTCTATGATATTGAAGAGGTTTGTTTTTCATTTATCAAGTGTACAGATGTAGTTTTATTTTATGCATCGTGTTTTCTGTATTTCTCTCTGTTGTGTATGAGTCTTTACATCTGCTTTATAAATGCTTCACAAGGTATAAATAGTCCTCGCTTTAAATGAGCTCACAAAAACAGACGTCATGCTTAGGAACTACCTGACTTAACCATGAATTACAGCAGGAACATGTGTTAATAAAGCATTTATTAACACACTGAGCAACTACTATCATGTGTCTAAATAACTAAAAGGATTTATTAATGTACATTTAAATAATTTATTATATAATTTATACTTTCTAAATGATCTCATTAAGATCACTGACAACTCCTTAATAACTGGTTTGTAAATAAGAAATTATACATTGATCATTAATAAAGTATGAAAATACAATTATTTAACTTTATATATGCTCAAGAACAAGGCGTTTATAGATGTGGTTATAGACTATTGTTGGAACAATGGTTTATAAAGGAATTACTGAGTATGTACTAACGCTAAACTAATGATTCATAGTGTAGTTATTATAAAGTGCTAGCATTTATATATTACAAAATATATATGTTAGTCCTGTGTATATTTATTATGTGTATATATATAAAGACATATACATGTTTATTCCCACGTAAATTCTATCATATATTTAATATATAAACGTAACACATTTGTCTGTATTTATTTTCTATATAGATAAAAAAATAACAAAAACGTTTACTCTATTTAATCGCGATCCATCGTTTGGCAGCCCTAATAATCACAAAATAAAATGTGCTCCGGTATCTGGCTCTTGATGTTTTAAATGAGTGCTACAATCAACGGTTCTGCTTTCATTGTGATGTATTCCCTCCTAAAAGGCCGTAATCATGCCATTTGTTTCTTGTAGGTGATTTCGACCTGGAAGCGGTGAAAGAATCAGTGTATTTCTTCAGCTGAGGAGCGTACCGTGAGCTGATGGACAGCTTTCATCAGGAGGCCCTCCACAGACCTCGTCCAAACAGATTGCTGCTTTTTACTACATTGAAAAGGAGTGCGTGACTGAGACTGGATCGGTTGATCTGGTAGATAAGTGAGTTGAGTGTGTGTGTCTGACTTGTCGTATTATCATAAAGACATCACTTAAGCGCTGAAGCAGAATTCTGGCGGAGGCGAACAGCTGGAGTCGCCCTTGTGTGTGGGTGCGAGAGCGTGGATCTCCTCTCGGTATGGAGCGAGAACGCTCTCTCGGCGGGGCTCTGATCCGCTCCTTCACTCCTGAGTGCTAACGCAGGGCTGATTAACCACATGATTCTGGCTCTCATCGATTTGAAGGCAGCCCTGACTGAAAGGCCCTCTCTGACATTTCCACTTGGACACGATTTACTCCCAGCATCCCCCCACAGCTGACGGCTCTCACATTCACAGCCAGCAAAGAAACGCCAGGAAATGTACGATAATAGAGCAACTTTTGGGAAAACTTTGGATGACGTGTGACCTTGTGCCGTCGTTTTTTTAAAAAAGCACTCAATTACCGTTTTATGATTGAAGACGTTTTCATCCGTTGGGTGCTTGAATGTACACATGGTGTACGGCCTGAAATAAAGTCGATATTTTTGCACTCTGGGTCTGCGAAAGGTTAATTGTTATTGAAATTTCAAGACCCTATAGCTTGCTTCAGCAGCTTTCTTTCTGTTTTCAGGATTTCCAAAGCGTTTTATTACAAAGGGCAGTGCGGAACAAAACCAATCGAAGGCTAGGCTACACTTGATTACACGAGAATTGACGTCAACAGACCTGCTCGTTTCCTGACATCTCGACAACCCCTGCGTGGGAAGTTGCCCTTACAATAATAATAGCTCATGGGCTTAAAGCTGTTTGCCGCCACATAATGTATTAAGACACTTAGCAGCCAATGTTTTCTCAATTTACAGGAGAAAGAAATCCAATTTTAGTCGAGTCGGGCTGAAGACGTTTTTGAACAGCACAGCCAACAGTGCGACGCGATTCACAAGCAAGCGACTCTTCAAGGAAATCTTTTAAATAGAAACAAGCATAATAAATGATTGCATCTGTCAATGTTACAGAATTAACTGATTCATCGGACCGCCAGTGAATTCTTTCAAACAATGAATTTTTCCAGAATTGAGTTTGAGTGGAGATTTAGACTTTTATAAATTTATTCTTTTAATGAATTGCTAAAAAAAGAGAGAATCTTTCACTGAACTATGAGTAATATGATTCATAATGCACGTTGTTCTAGCATAACGCAGCAGGTACATGAGACAGAGTTGTCAACGTATTTTAAGAAGATGTTTTGTTAAAGGAAGGTCGATTTGTTGCTAAAAGTTGCTATATGATGATGTGATGATGTCATTGCGTAATCACAATGCAAGATTGTGTCAGAACATCAAAACTCGACAAAAAATGCTACACTCATTTTCTGTTTGTTTGTCTTTTTTTGGAACCTGCATTTTAGATTGCAATCTATAGTAAAATAACATTGACATGAGATGTTGATGTTGACTTTTTTTTTTTTTTTTTTTCACCCGACGACATAACCGAAATTTAACCAAATATCAATTACTTATGACGTTGTGTGCCTGCTGAGAACCACTAATGTCATCTATAATTCTTTCAAAAATATTCACAAACCCTGTTAGAACCATTTAACAAAATCCTTAAAGAATGAATCACTGTATGATGAATCATATTGTCTGATTCACCGACCGCAAAGCATTTCTTGAAATACTTGAAAATACAAGAAATGTTTTGTGCGCTTAACCGAGTTGAGTTTAATGAATCACTCAAAAAGAACGCTCGGTTTCAATTTACTGCTAATCAGAGTTGAGTTTGCATTTGAATTCAGATAAATGTCTTTTTAAAGCAGTTACCAGTGTGAAATGATTCACAAACAAATAACTTGTATGAACTGATTCTATTGATGAATCACTCAAAACAGTTTGAATCATTTCAACAGAATCCTTAGTGGAATCCATCAGTACTGAATCGTCTAAATCACTGAACCACCAGTGTTTTTTGAGGGATTTTTTTTTTTTTTTTTCCAACCAAAGTGTTCATCATTATCCAAATTTCACTGCAAAAGAATGAAGATTGCTCTTGAATCTAGTGATTGGATGAAATTCTACTTAATCATTCATAAGAAACCGTCTGAGAAGTCACTTAACTGACCAACAAGAGGAATGTCATTTTCATAAAGACGCGGCACATTTATAATCATGTAAATCACACTACTAAACCATTTTTGTGGATCACTGCATATAAATTGATGAAAGAATGCATAATAAATTTTTATGGAATGGATATTTGCATCGATTGGAAGAACCACGTTTGACGCTTAAATATGACCTATTTTTCTAATGAAGTCATCTTCATATTTCTGTTGCCACTTCCTACAATAAAATCAAAGCTTTTTGCTTTAACAGACAACTTTGCCTTGTAAGACAAACATGAATGGACAGGAGATGAGCAGATATCCAGTGACTAAAGTGGTCATCTCAGAAGCTATTTCCCAGTTGATGTGGTTACTACTTTTGCTCCTTGTGTCCTAAACATTACCAATGGAACTGAAAGATGACTACATGCCAGAAACAAACCAAAAAATATATATATATATATATAGTGCATTTTATTACTGTTTCTGTTTTTTAAACAATATTTAAAAACTTAAGAAACTTTTTTGGAAAATGCTTTTTCTAGTTTCTTTTTTTTCGAATGCACAATACCTCTTGTGGAAAACTTCAGGAAAAAATGTTCTGTGCACTCAACAGTGGATTGATTGAAGTTGTCACAGAGATACCTTCTGAGGGAAAGATGCCTCTCAAGGGTTCACCATGTCACATCTTTCAACATCTTGAGTAGACTGACCACAAGTTGAACATGCTGACATGATGTCAGCTCAAAGAATGTTCAACAAGAGAGGAACTTACATACAGGAGCACTTAACAAAAGTCTAAAGTTTGCTTCTTTTTATAGTGGCTTGTCTGACAAATGCAAAATTGTGTTGAATCCATAATAACTGTCGGCTTGGACATCAAACAGGCTCTCGGGGGAAAGTATGACTACAAAACACAACATGATTTGCACATTTTTGAGGAAGATTATAACTGGTGACGAGAGATGCTGCTGTGGGTTGCTTACGTTTAGGATCTTAAGCAAATAAAATTGCATTTCAGATTTGCTGGATTGAACATCATAGACCTGAAGTAATGAACTCAATTAAATTCATTAAACAGTAAGTAAATTTGACCCTGGGCCTGTCATTATACACATTTAATTCACGCAAAGCTGCAAAACAACCCCAGGTTCTTGTAACATCCTAATTAATGGATCACTGTTTAAGTAGCTTCATCTCGAGATATTCTCAAAGTTTATTCAAACAAAACCGCAGAATCGCTGCTAAAAACATGGCTCTTTAATCAATATAGTCATGGAAAAATAACCACAGATGGTATGGGTAAATTAAGATAAATCAAAAGTATGCAGAGTTGTAAAAGTTGAACATGCCCTCCAGACAAAAAATGTCATAGAACATTTTTTCCTCTACCATAACGCATAGTAAAACTTTAGTGGTGCTTTGTGGAAGGTGTGTTTTGTTAATGATAACTCCAGCTGAGACAAATATTCTTTTCTCATGGACACATTGTAAACTTTATTGCTTGAAATATTACTTAGAATTTGGCAAAAAAGCAACACTTGGCATATATTGAATAAAATCATAATTGTTTTTGGTGCAATATAAAACTGAGGATATGTGCATTATTAAAAGCAGCTACAAGTTTGTTTGTTTTTTTTAATCAGCTTATGGGGCGGCACTGGTTTGTGCACAGCAAGGTCCACAGGGACTCATTTAAACTTTTTTTTACAAGGGAAAGACATTATGATTCTATTCAAAGTAATCAAAAATGAACTTTACACCCTGCATGTGAACAGTCTGATGCTATTTTCAACCATCTGCCCATTTAGTTCTTTTTTAGAAGTCATAAACGATCAGTTCACGCATTGGCTTCATCTCTAGGATGCCAAAACATAAAAGGAGCAGCCTATAGTCTCTTTCAAGCTGTAAAATGGTAAGTAACCACAGAATATAAATAGGTTTTCAAGGATTCAAAGACTGAGAGGACATCAGACCTCATTAGGTATCCATGGCGAGCGAGTTATTTAGCGCTCCAAAACAAGAGATAGTGGAGTGACTCAACGTCGCCTGATGGATCTCGTCACATTTCAGAGGAGATGTACTCACTCATATAACCTCACTCACTTTCTAAAATGTGCAGTCCCTGCTGCTTAGGCTTTGAGCACTGTCATATTCACGCACTTTATCGTGACCTTTGAAAACAAAGCTACTTAAGTCCTTTGTAATTTAGACTTAAATGCATTTGAATGCACCAGATAAGGGCAAATGAGTCTCCCTGTTGTTAAACTTCATATTTCAGCAGCATAATTAACTTTACATTTATGTGGTATTTACTTCCATGAACCTTAATTAGGAAACTATTGATTCATTTAATTGTCCCAACGCTAAATTAAGTGAAATGTGCTCTGTTGTGGGACAGCTAAGAAAAACACACGTATGGTCACACACACACACACAGTATTTTTAGTCAAATCAAGGCAATGAAATTATATTTGTTTTTATCCTTTCATTTCATTTGATACCTTTACATGCCATCTAACATTAACATTTTCCTTTGGCCCAACTTTGCTCTGAAGGAATAAGACAAACACATGGACAGCAGTTCCAGTACGAATACATCCCGTTTCGAAATAGATTTGGAACTATCGCACCGTTGAATATATTGTTTTTCTAGAACAATTCTAATATTGTGCATTATAGGTTATATATCTTGTCTAGCCGGTTCATGTTGAGAATAGGGAGTAAGCTCCTATATTGTGATCAGAAGCAAATTGCTAAGTACCAGTATTCAGACACATATCAGTTTGCATCATTTGAACTACAGTATATAAAAGGGAGTGGTACATTTGTAATCTTTGTGAACAGCTACAATAAAGAAAACCATTTCAAAGAGGCAAATTGTGAGGGTGGAAGCTACATTGATGTTTATATCATAGGTAAAATGGAAAAGTTCCAATCATGGTAAGAATGATACAGACATGTTCATTTTGTACTATCAAGTCTCGAGGGTTTGTTTGCCCTTGTGGCCAGTCACACCACATACATTCTGAGAGTAAATTTCAAAGGTGTGACGGGGGTTCGGGAATAGTACTTGGTGAAGGAGAGTCCACCAACTCTGTTGTGGTCACAAATTTGACGATAATCTAGATCTGACGTGATGTGGTTCAGTTTCTGGGAGACTGGTTATCGAATCCTTCTTGGGCAGTCCTGAATCCAAGCTGGGTCTCATGTGAGGGAGGGAAGCAGGAGGAAATGCACCTACAGACATTTGATGGGGTAGTGCCATTCTTGGTGGGATGCTTCCCCTAAGACCAGCAGGGCCTGGGAGGTTCTGAGGGGGGCCGATGGAAGTGGAGGAGACTCTGGTGGATGGGGGAGGGCTTGGGGCAACTGGCTGCACCATGTCATGGGGTAAGGAGGGCTGGGAGGCAGATAGGGCTCGGGCATCTTGGCTTAGAGTGCTCCTGGGGACTGGTGGTCGATGCGTGGGAGTGGGGACGTGTTGTTGTACAAGGGATAACTGGGAGCCTGAGGGTGCACCTGGGGGGCTAGAACTATACTGGAATGTTCGACCAGCAGTTGCCAGAGGGCTGTGGACAGGTGTGCTAGCAAAGGCAGAGGCAAGGGCTAAGGTGGAGTACTGGGAGCCTGGGGGCGTCTGGCTCTGGACCACCTGGAAGCGCCGAACCATGCGGGGAGACTGGACTGCCCCAGAACCCACTAGAGGGTTGCCCATTTGGGGACAAAAGCTCATGGCAACAGCCTGCTGAAGGCTAGCAATGGCAGAACTTGTAGAGGGTTGACTAGAAGGTGCAAATAGGTTCCCGTGAGTTGAAGCAGTCATGGACATGGCCCTGGGCCTTTGCATGTCCCCTTGTTTAACAAGTTTAACCATTTCCCGATCGTACTTCACAATTTCCTGGATCATCTCATTCTCACGGTTGTTGAAGACACCAGAGTTAAGATCGTGTTGTACTTTGTGCATCAGGATGGAGTTCTTCTTCCCTGAAAGGTACAGATTACAGTTAGTTATAGCTTTGTCTGTGCAGCTTGAAGCCGTACTTGAACACAAATATTTGTTAACTAGGTAGGAACACTGCAGTGAAGGATATCTAAGGGAAATATTGCCTAATACAACCTAAATGTTTCATTCTTATTGTAGTGAATACATTACACTCTGCTCTAATGGTTCCGAATACCCGTCCTCGAGAGGCACTGCTCTGCATATTTTGCTGTTTCTCTTATTTAAAAGATAACCAACTTGTTAGAAGTGAGCTCCATGCATAAACTGTGTTCTGATTGACAGAGTCCCTACAAAGTGTTCTTTGCACCCTACTCCCTGAACACATGAGCGGTGCACTGCAACATACATTAAGTGTGACTCGATACACCTCTGGATATAAATACCGTTTACATTCATGTCTCACACACTTTTATGCATTCTAAATGGAAAATATATGCTCCCTTCGAACTAGAATCATCACAGTATATCCTATGATATCCACTTGACAGGGCACTTTAAGTCAAATAGAACAAACGTCTGAAGTGGCAAGAGATACATACAAAATGCACAGAGCAGTGGTAAGCAAGGACCAAAATTGAGAGCCACTGCTCTACTCCATTAGGCTCAGTGCATTTAGTAATTGTCAGACACAGTGAAGCATTAGCTCAGTCTAAAACTACATAATACACTTAATCTCTGTCTCATTTTCCAAGTGAAGTGATGATATGTGATAAATTACAGTGGTCAAACAGCCAATTAGTCCAGGAGTGTCGAATCCTCCCGGATCAAGCAAAGTTTAGCTATATCCCTATTTAAACTAAAATCCGCAGGAAAGTGGAAAGATTCCCTGAACAGCATGTTGGGAGTCTAGGGTGCATTATGGGTTTGTCGCCCTCAGTAGAAATCATGTTTGGGCCTCCTTGTCGGGCCCTTAGAATTGTCCTAACTATCCCCTGTTATAGCACCCCTGGATGAAATGTGTCCAATCAGGGTGAGGTAAATCCCAATGCAATATATGTAGTTTTGTACAACTCTAGTACTGTCTTGACGGGACTGTAGTTTTTTCTGATGACTGCTTTACCAAACTGATAGGTCAACCAGTTCTCTGTGAACGACAAGCCCCAGAGCCCTGCTGAGATTTCCAGTGAGAGGGAAGCTATAATGTCTGGCACTGGTGTCGTTGTGCTGAGTCACAGCAGCGTTAACACTAACTCTCGACATGGCGCGTGCCTATCACCTGCACCCTACTGCTAGCAAGACAATTTGCAGCTAAAATGACATCCTTTGCACGGCTCCTGCTGGCAGGGCCCCAAAATCGCCTTCAATTTCTCTCACCTCCATCTCCAGTACCACATACAAATAACACTTAGTCTTAGAGCTATCACTCGTGGTTTGAGCATGCAGTTTCACCAAGCTGTCTTCCACAGCTACGTGCTACATATCACGCAATGTGTGGCACAGATTTAGAGCATTCATCACGTTTAGAGCTGAGATTTTGTCATGTTGAATAGAGTTATTCAGTTTGCCATCGTAAAACCCATGGAGAAACCCATGCATTTTTAGCATTGTTAGCATTTTCTTCTGATGAGGCTTTTACTTTCTGTTGTACAACATAAAACAGTACATCAAAGGTGAATTTTAAAACCATTGTGAGCTAACAAGGTGCATTGCTGTTACGTTGCAACGTAAATAACATACGGTTTCAAATTTCACGATTTAGGTATGAATGATTTTTAATTTATGTTTTAAGAACAAAACAGGAAATTCTCTTCAAGTAACCATATTTCGAAACAACTGCATTAAAAACCCATATGAAATTACTGAGGGAACCCTTGGCGAATTAGCCTTCAGGTAAGCCTAAAAATTGACGTAATGACTGAACCTCTCTATTCCCATAATAAATAAACAACTGAGTCAATTATGATGTTATTAAAATTAACAGCCCACATTGATGCCGCAGCAGTGGTAGCGGATGTTCTTCTGCAAAGCATCTGTGGTCTGAACTCCTCCGTAAGCTGAACTGATCATTTATGGAATCTGGCTACCATGGCAACACTGGTGAGTGGGGTGGCTGCATGGCCAATATGTAAACAACTGAGGTGGTCATGTGACAAAGAGTGACATCAGCAGCACCCTGACCTTGGGAGATAAGGAAAGAGGATGCTGAGATGGGTGAGGAGGGCAGGTGGCCTGCCTCTCTTGGCAAATTACGTGTTTATGTGCTCAGGACACGAGCCAAAGATGGCAAAACAATCGTGTTGAAGACAAACAAATTTTGGAGGGGACTCAAATCTGCCCACAGATGTGACCAATGGACATCCAAACACAATTATTCTGGGTTGTATACCACTAATGTCTCTAACACAGGTAAATACACCTCCACTGCTGGAGTACTATAGTATTTCTGTGGTTATTATAAGCACAAGTACATATTAACGCTGCTCTCTAGGCGACTTACCTATTCGATCAAGGCGGTCAATGGCTACTGTCTCAAATGCTCTCCTCATCATTGGATACTCCTCTAGTACTTCATTGAAGTTGTCCACGGAGAGCGAGTACAGCCGACAGTAGGTGTCCGCTCGCACACTGGCGGTTCGTCTTCCACGTGTCAACAGGCAGATCTCTGAAAAATAACAGGACATATCATGGTTGTGGGTCTCGAATATGTATAGCTGGATTTATTTGGCTCTTTAGCACTTGTCAAACTTAGAGTCTGGCTAAGCAAACCACTGAAGACTGGCTGTACCTGGTGGTGTATCTTCTTTTTTTAAGATTTATTTTTGCCATTTATGCCTTTATTATGATACGACAATTAAGAGCTGGCTGGAAGGGAAGTGGGACAGAGAGGAGAGAAAGCGCTGGCCTGGATCGGGAAAGGTCGGTATTCGAACTCTGGACACCTGTAGCGCAACAGTATATCAGCAAGCTGCCCACATGGCTATTGGCACAGACATGCTGCACCTTGTTCCAACCTAATGGTTTGATGGTTTTGATTGGTTTTAGATAGACCTTCAGTACTTCTCAAGCTGCATGACCAACTAAGACCAGTGAAGGCTGGCTGGGCCTGATGGGGAAAAACAGCCTGAGATGGTTTGCTCATCTTGTAGTCAATCTTTAGTGGTTTCTGGCACTGGTCAGTTGGGAAACCAGCTGAAGACCAACTTGACCATGCTAGTAGACAAAGGTCCATTATACAACATTGGTTTAACCTTTATGTTTTCTTCAGGAACTTTGGTCTTAGCTTCTGTTTAGCTAATTTGGCTGGTTGACCAGCTGTCCTTCTAGTCTGACCAGTGGACAAGGGCCAAAACCATCCTAAAAAAAGACAGACTTGACCAGCTTGACCATATGTTCTTTTTGGCTTGTTGAAAAGGTAATCAAGACATCAATGGAGCTAATGTTCTCGTGAACAGTATTTTCTCTTTCTTTTTGAAAGAACACAGCAAAATTTCACCACCACTGGAGCTGAAACCTGGAAATGTAACTGTAGAGGACCTGCCAGTTTGCTTTGTCTCCTGACTATGTGTCTTTTCTCTGAGAGGAAGGTCAATCTCAGCATTATAAAGAGGTAAGATGCTGTCACTGACTGAAAAGGCTCTATCTACACACACAAACACACACACACAGTCGAAAGGATGCTCAGCATTTGGGATCTGCCCAGTTGAAAATGTGGCCACACTTCAAAGTGAACGTTGGCACAGCTCAGTCTCATTGAAGTTGCTGTGGCCCTCATCTCTATAGAGTGGATAAAACTCCACTGAGGATTCAAGTGGATGCTGCCTGTCATAAAAAATCAATAAAGCTTTAATTCTTTGTAACATTTGCATCTTAATAAGGACCTTTGAGATAAAAAAAAAACTTAATATTCAGTTCCTTAAACAGTTGTTTTTTAGTCTCACTTGTTTGTATTTCAGGAGTGTTAACTTTTAAAGCAATAGTAAGTTTTATAAAAAGAAACATCCTAGATCTGCATGTCTGCAAGGGTTGAAAAGTATTTGATTCTTCTTTGATTCAGTCAGCATGATTGCATTAAAACACACTTCCCTACAGTGTAGAACAGCAGCACTATGAATGGTGAATTGTCACACTGCTGTATACAGTTTTGCAAACACTGTGACATTTATTAATATTCATGTACTGGTAAATCAAAGTGGGCTTTTATCATACCACAAAAGTGTACCATCTTTTGTAGGCCAATGTATGTATTGTATTATTTATTTTAATGAGTATATTTTGTACAATTAATAAATGATCTTTTATATTACCCTATTTGCAACTGATGATGGGCTTTTTTATTCATCCAATCTACCAAAATGTGTTTGTTTCTTAAAATAAAGAGATTAAAAGGGTGTTAACATACTTTTTTATTAGGGTAATACAAATACTGATGAAGAAAGTGTTTTTATTTGCACTGGTTATTGTATTTAATTAAAATGTGTCTAATTTAAATAAGTAATTTTGTGGACTTTGCGTTTTCCTCTAATGCTGCAGCTGTTCATGCTGCTCATTTGGTCTTTGAAGTTTTTTGGGGTTTTTTTCCTGGCAACGTCTCTTTTTGATGCACAGCTTCTCGTTAAATACTGCATGTGACGTTCTTTTAAATTCTATGCCCCAAAAGCTGAATTGTGTACTAACAAGGGCACTGGCTAAACTAGCTAAACTGATTAGCTAAACTTATGCACTGTCAAAAAAAATAAGTCAGATTCGTGCTTCTAATAATAACCCTGCAAAAGCAGCAGACTGACAAAAATCACATTTTCACAACATGCCCAGTTTGGGTTGATGTATCCCAGCGTGCAAAACTAAGCTGTCAGAGCTGTGATGAAGTGCCTCTTTTACCACAAGCGTGGAGATCAAATTTAGCTTCAGTTTACAGTCATTACATTAACAATATGCAATATCACACACCTCCCTGTATTTCAAGGCCATAAAGAAAACAGTGCTTGCTACTAGGTTATATAAATTTAAACATCTGCATATACCTACATGCTTTATTCAGTGTATCATTTATGGTATATAAAGCTCAGCCGAGGAGATTAATGATGATTTCTCATTTTTATAAGCTTTTAAGAACCCTGTGCTTAATGTATCCATGTTCCGCTCTTATTAACGCAGCCAAGTGCTAAATGCGATTTTAAAAGTCATGTGGTCACTTAAATTGAATACAGTATTGCATCTACAACGGCTTATGCTATTAACCGAATCAAATGGTCATGCTATTTCATGTTAACAAAGTCATGAGTTTTTTTTTTTTTTTTTTTTTTTTTTTTAAATAGTTAATGGGAATGCAATTCAACTATACTGTAAGTCCCAAGAAAAGTGTATCGTAATAACACTGAAAAATGCGGCCGTCGGAAAATGACTTTCACTGCATGGACAAAAGCAGTTGAAACATGCTTCAAAATATATGTTATCTTAATATATATATTGAGTGAACTGTCCCTTTAAGACCTTAACATGTAAAAAAAATGCAATGCGCTTGAATACTATAAACGAAATGTGCACTTTTTATTTACTGTAGCATGTTAAAAAGAAAATACGCAATGAATACCGTGACATTACTGGCATCATGAATAAACCCATCTCATTCATGCATTGTACAAGGTACAGTATAACTGTTTTTTATGGTGAGGGAATCTCTGTATTCGTCATTATAAATTGCTCTGCCATTGCTGTTCTGCTCCACTAATTAGGTGTTATTAATTGGCCACATTTTTCTTTATCTGTGGCCCTCCTTCAGTGCCTTCGGCTCTTGGTATATTGGCAGCCTCTGTGAACTCTGCTCCTTGCCGCTCACAGACCGTGCCCTAAAGACTCCAGAAAAAATGCTTTCCTTTTTCTGGATCACCAACGAAAGCCCCTCGAAGGGGGCGGCATCTTAAATGGGACAAAGCTCGCTGGAGGGAGAAACTAAGGAGTCATGTTCAAATGTCAGCGGTATTTATCGCTGTATTCCAGTGCAAGTGCGCTGTGAACACAAACCAGTAAAGGCTTTTTATCTTTACCAAAAAACGTAAATGAATGTGAACAGCAAGATTTAAATTAGAATTTTTAAGTATTTTGTTTTTATATCATATATTTATGGGACTTGCACTCAAAATTAAAATTAAAAAATTTAAATTAAAATTAAAAAATGCATTCAAATATATGCCAACAAACGTTATTAAGCATTTATAATTATCATTTATTAAATAGGTTTGGTATGAAAATGAGTGATTTAACTGTCTGAATTTCTACTGCCTTTACATTTAATGTTCTTCAGTACTTCTTAGTGTTTTGATTTGTATTTGTTTTTCAGAATTTTATTTTATTTTGATATGAGCTAACAGGATGTTAAAACTTTAACTTTGTCCAGTTTATCCATTCGGCTGTTCTGTTTCTGCATGAACAGGATGTTCTTTCTGTGTGTTTCTTACCCCCAAAGTAGGAGCCATCAGAGAGCTTCATGCCAATATTCCCTTTGGTCAGGACGCTGACTACCCCATGCTGAATGAAGTACATCTTCTTGCCGATGGTTCCTTCACGAACTATGTAATCTCCTGGTTGGAAGACCTCGAAGCGGAGTTTAGTTAACATTGCCGTCACAAAGTTGGGATCTGCATTGGCGAAGAGCGGCATGGACGCCACCAGCTTCCGGCAGTTGAAATTGACAATTTCCTGGAAATGCAAAAATGAGTTTAGTGTCAGTTTGAAGGCAAGTTATCAGTTGTGTACTGTTTTTTGCTGCTAAATAGTACCTCTCGTAACGGCTCATTCAGTTCTTCCAAAATGCTTTCCTCGTCGAACATCTTGCCCTGGTATCTGTGCTCATAGTAATCATGGATCTTCTGTCGGAAGTCGGCCGGAAGTTTGTGGAAAGACATATACTGCTCAACTTGCTTGTACTGAGAAGAAAAAAAAAGGACACAGTATAATTTATGTTAAGCTGACATTTCAGGACACACATTTGACCCAAAATTTCCAACCACCAATTTGAATTCTGCGTGTCCTCTTTTGTGGAGACCTGATATACTGATGGGGATCACTTTATACATATTAAAGTAAATATCTTGTATTTTTGTATGGGCGTTCCTGCTGATCATAGACTAAAGAGTATTAGATAATAAGATGTTCTCCAAGCAGGAAGAGTATGATGAAACGGACGATAAGCTCTATTCTTAGCAACTTCCCACTGCATCATCGTCTGTGTTGTGATGGCTTTCAGGAATATGCAGAACATTTATTGCACTAAATGGTTTTGGGTATGTATGCTGTGTAGAAATTAAATTACATGAATTGTATATTTATGGATGATTCAAAAGCAAATCATTGATTCTTAAAACACAGACGTACTGGAGAACAGCCAGCCCTTCCAAAAAGAGGGTTGTTTTATTAAATTTTTATATATATAGCTAGATAGACAGATAGATAAATTGTATATATATA
>JAUYWG010000060.1:6633198-6643383 GCA_034779775.1 Enteromius afrohamiltoni | reverse complement strand
TTTAACAAACTGCTAACTATGACTTATGCGAAAAACAAATGACCTCATGACTTTAAACAAACAAACAAACAAACAAAAAAACGCTACTTAATAGTTAGTAAGGTAGTTAAGTTTAGTTATTATTAGGGATGTACTTATTTATAAGTACTATGTTAATAATAGGCATGCCAATAAGCAACTAGATAATAGTAGAGAATTGGTCTCTATAATAAAGTATTCCTAAGTTAATAAGTCAACACATTATGATCATGCTATGTGGCTAATAAAATGCTTTTCTTTTTGACATGTTTACATGCAGTGCGATATTAGGGTAATGAGCAAAACCTAAGTGTGCTGTTGGGGTTTCTCTTTCCTTGATAACACAGTTTAAGCATTTCCACAACCTTCACATTAACAGGTTAACATACTGACTTAAAAGTGGGTTTCACAACTTGGTCATATCTTTCAGGAGGTCTAACTCATGCTTTGTCCCTGCCTCAGTAATCAAGAGCTATGCGGGGGCCAAACAGTGTGGAGTGGATGTGGCACTGCTGTGCAAGGTTGATTCAGTAATTGAGGGCCATGCCTGGCTCACATTACCACTATGTAATCAGCAGCATAATTGTCCCATTTAGTGGTGAAAAGAACACATAAATCTGAATCATCAGTCAGCTCAACCACAGGCAAGCTGTCACATTTCTGTCACTCTGAACAGCTGGCTCTCTATGTAATCACCTGAAACGGCCGTCGTTTTAATGTTAATGTACTGAACTGTTCTTACAATTGTGGTCAGTCGGTTACTGTTATTAACATTTATGATGGTTAATTTCTCCAGGCTACATTAATTAGCCTGTGCACCTAATTAGTCACCCACAACAAAACACCTAGAAGGCAACATTGGAAATCAGTGAAAAGCACCATTGATCACATTCTGCCTCTCGCAGTTACAAACAAGAAAAGTGGCGTCAAAAGGTAAGTAAACATTTGGGCAGTTTGGAATAGCATACTAACTAATTAGAATATAGCTGCAGTATATTGTATTTTTACTGTGCACAGTATGCAAATGTACTGTTTGCACAGAATATTTAAATGACCCACTATATCTGGCAAAACCATTAGTATTATAACACAGCTTATTATTATGTGAAAGACTGTGTCCCACAAGTCAATGTGCTGGGACCATTTTTTTTTTTGTCTGACAAATTAACCATAAACCATTTTATGATATTCATTATATTAAAGCAAATATCTTTAGCACTGCTAGTTATAAGAACATTTAACATAACATCAGTTGTAGGTATTATATTGACACCTAGTCCTCTGATAAAGACGATGTGTGTGGAATATGTTTCACTGGCTTGGTTTGGACTTAGTGGCTTGGATATATCAACTTTTTTTTGAGTTACCAATGTTCTGTCATAAACCGCAAAGTCCGCAAGATAAAGTTCAAATGGCGACCACCATCAGGTCACCAACTCAATGAAAAATGCATTTCTGTGTCTTTCCAGCATCACAATTCAGAAGATCCTGACTTCAACAGGCGAATAGCAATAGCGCTCGTCTTACCTCTTCCCATTGATGGATGTAACGAATCAGTCTGGATAGTCTTAGAAGTCGCAGTAAACTGAGGATCTTGGTAAAACGCACAATCCGCAACGCTCTGGCCGTCTTGTAAACCTCAGAGTCAATGCCTTTCTCTACTATGAGAAAGATATAATCCACCGGGATGGATGAGACAAAGTCCACCACGAACCACGTCTTTAGGTACTTCTTCTTGATCTTTTCAGGGTCCAGTATTATCTCAGTGTTGTCTTCGTAGACTATACCTGTGCGGAAGTTCAGTACCAGGTCCATGAGGAAGAATGTGTCGGACACAACGTTGAAGATAATCCAAGGGGTGGTGGTTTCCTCCTTGAAGAAGGTGATACCCACAGGAATGATAATCAAGTTACCCACCATAAACATTAGCATTGAGAAATCCCAGTAGAACCTGTGAGAAAAATAAAATAAATGGGTATGTGAATTTATTTACAGGAGAAAAATGTACAAATGCCACAGATAGGCATCTCAATGTCTCAAACTAAAGCTGTGCATCCCAGTACTCAAGGTAAGTGTGCATGAATTAATCATTTGTGACCCTGGACCAAAAAAACAGTCTTAAATCAATGGAGTATATTTGTAGCAATAGCCAAAAATACATTGTATAGGTCAAAATTGTTATTTTTCTTTATAATAAAAATATTTTGTAAATTTCCTACCATAAATATATTAAAACCTAATTTTTGATTAGTAATATGCATTGCTAAGAACTCTTCTTAGTATTTAGATTTTTTTGCACCCTCATATTGCAGATAATAAATGTAAAATATTGTCCTATCCTAACAAACCACACATCAATGAAAAGATTTATTTAGCTTTCAGATGATGTAAAAATTGACACTTTGACGTGATCCAGGGTAACATTTAACCTGTTATTATATTAATATGAGGATTTGTTTTGGTAACTATTTCATTTTTTTTGTTGCAATATGTCAGGTCTACCATGCTATTTGGTATAAAAGGCACACCCTTATCATAAGAAAACGAGATTCAGTCTTCATGTGTTCGTTGAGACAGGAATATTCCCTACAAATAACCCTAGCCTCTACAAACACGCTGCACGCGCATGAGAACAGAGGCAATATGGGTGTAATAAAACAGCAGTTTGATATAGTGCCTATTGGTTGCGATCAATATTGTGAAATATTGTACCAATTAATAATAGTTACCTCAACCTATGCAAGGTCATCACAAGGATGTTGAGAAACAGATACTAGGAACAAAGCAGGACGAGAGCTTTTTTTTTTTTTTTCCGGCCTGCACTGCAATGTGTAACTGACTAGCCTGAACAAATTCACAATATTTGTGTATATTTTCTTTTTTTAATGCATAAACAGAAAAAATCTATAAATAAAAAAAAAAACCCACAATGACCAGAATGCGTAAAAGCATGGATAAAGCATTGCAGTCTCAAAATAAAATAAATCGCTTCTTTTATGAGACGGAGCACAGAGCTTTTATCATAAATAAAAAAAAATTAATTAAACTTTAAATTTAATATATCTTGAATTGAGTATATAAGAGAATGCATACTTATTTCTTTCCTATTCTTATAATTATTATTATTGACATTATTATTGATCTATTTTAGTAGAAACCTACCATCAAGAGACCTTTGTATTTTCATTTGCGTAATTTTGTTTCAGAATCATTTATAATCATTAGTTTTATATATATAGTTACGTTTATTATATTAAAATTAATTTTTATTTTAAATAATAATATTTGGTATTGTTGTTTGAATGTTATGATTGTGGGGTTTCAATTTTATACAATTATTATTATTAATTATTTTATTTTTATTGTATTATTTGTTTATTTAAAATCATTTAATTTAGTAATCATCAGTTTTTTTATTACACTTATGATACTGAGCGGTTCTTTTAAGTATTATTATGTTTTTATTATTTATTTGTTGTTTTATTTCATGCCCGATACTCTCATAACGAATGTCTATTACATAATAAGTTATTGTTTGCATAAAATGTGTTGTTTCCTGTTGAATGCACAGTGGCGTACTAACACTGTTGAATGCTATTCTATAGAGACCCACTAGATGATAATGAAAAATACTGGTCAAACCACTTATCTGCCTGCCTTTAATTAAAAGTGCATTAGCTACTGCTTAAATTGAGGTAATGATCTTGTATATCAGCCTTTATTGGAAGTTATTTGATATAAAATTAACCTGTTTGTCAGTGTATTTGAGGAACACCCTCTTGGCTCTGTGTCCGGGGAGATGATTAAGCACAGACCACAGAGGAGACTATATGATTCAAAGTGTTTGCTGGGAGAACAACAAACAAACTATTGACCTATATCACTGAGCTATAGTACAGTAGCACACATAAAAAAAAAACTGTTAAAGCTCCATAGGAATGTTTTATTACCACTGTTTTTATAGCATTTTATTTCAGACTTTATCCTGATAGACTGCAAGGGGATCATTTCTGAAATTGGAAGTAAGTCTCCTGTCTAAATTTCTTTTTGCAGTTTATCCAGCTTTTGCGCAAAAGGATTTCCATAAATGTTCTGGTAAATTACACACACACACCTGATGACGTGAAGCAGCTTTAGTGAAGCTGCTGCTGGTGTAAGTTGGCCAGCAACGATTAATCTCAGTTTACTTAAAATCTAATTATTTACTAAATAATTCTAAATAATTACAATTAGTATTGTGTACGTTTGATATTCAGGCCTATGGGTTCTTCCATGGAAAGGGTGCCTTTTATTTCCCTCATCAGCATAATAATAATGTGAGCTGGTACTCTGTGACAGGAGTTTGTAATATAATTTTATTTATATATATATATATATATATATATATATATTTATTTATTTATTTATTTTTTATTTAAATGAAAATTTGTATTTTGTATTCATCCTCTATTCAACTCTGTTACCCCCTTTATTTTTTTATTTTTTTTAATTGTCATAAATATATCATAATTATGTGCCACCTTGTTGGTTAACTTACATTTGTCAACCCTGTTACTGCGATTTTGTACAGTAAACATGATTTTTGAACAATGAATATTTCACTAAAAGAAATTCTCCTTTTAATAATTCACATAGCGGTACAACCCACAAAGGCTAAACAAACTATAACATGTCAACTCTGTTAATTTTTTTTGACAGAGGTATAAGTAATATGTGCCTCGTTTGTAAATCACCTAATCATAAAATGTTATATCTGTCTCTAAGGGACAATCGTAAATAGTCAAACCTCTTACCATGATTTGGTACAGTACAGTTATTTACCAAATACTGAATATTTGTGAATAAAAAAAAATCTACATTAATGTATCTTCATTGTAAAGTGGTAAATCCTTGGATAAGGATGTCATCTGTGTTACCTTTAAAGGTATAAGGGTATCATAATTAAGTGCATCCTTTGTTGATTCTAAAAATGTTTGTCAGTTGGCAGTCGGTCTTAAATTCAGTGGTACAACCTAGAGCACAACGGCTAAACAAATTACAAGATGTCAACTCTGTTCCTTTTTATTTAATGACAAAGGTGTAATAAATACGTGCCTCTTTGTTTAAATCACGTAATCATAAAATTTGACATTTGTCTCTAGGGATGATCATAAATATTCAACCCTGTTACCATAATTTTATTAAGTACAAATAATATATACAATTGATTTTTAATTACTAAGCACTAAATAAGTGTGAATTAATTTAAAAAAACTCAACATTAATTAATATTCATAATTGTAAAAGTTTTAAGACCTTGGCTAAATGGCTAAACTTTTCACATTTGTCAACTCTGTTACTCTTACTCTAGTACCAACCTTTATTTATTTAATTGCTTACTTGATATGCGATTTTAATGCAATTTACTTTGTCTAACAAAATGTTACGTTTCACAATAAAGTATTTTTTGTTGTTTGTTTTACCAGAAAAGGCACCGTTTTTATTCTATTCAAACATATGCATTTACAACCATCTATTGTCTTGGCTGGTGTCACTCCATCATGCCTACCTGAAATCACTGTACGGATGAATAATCCAATTGCCAGCGGATTTGACTCGTTCCTGTTCCTTTTCCACTGCCTTTTGACTCCCAAACATACGTAGGGAGAATTTATTGACCCCGGGTTGTAGCATGGAGCTGAACTGCCTCTGCATGTAAGTTTGATTGTCTCTGGCTTCAGCATCATCAGCCGTGATCTGGCCATCCTCAGACTTGGGAAAGCTGACAGAATTGCCCGGCTGCTGGTTCGAGGTCGGTCCGTGGGCCGGTGGAGCGCTGGAGAAGGAAACTCTGGAGTCCTTCTTGTCAGCGGGAGGAGCAGCGGCGGTCGGGGCAGGAGTGACCGAGCCGTCCATGCTGGAGGTGCTGGAGTGACATGCAGATGCTGGGAAGCCTCCACCTGTCTGCTTCTCCTGCTTGGAGAGGGTTGAGGACAAGCTCTCGTCTCTTCGGCAGTCTCCGTTGATCACGCATCTCATTCCGGTGCCATCCTCGCCTTCAAACCCGCTCCTGTCCCTGGAAACATCTCTGTGGCAGAGGAGCGCGGTGGATTCCGTGCTGCGTCCACAGGAGACGGAGGCGAAGTCCTTGTTGTTGGAGATCCTGCTCGCCGCTGCCGTTGCTCCCCCTCCTGGCGTTACACTCTTCATCTTGGAGGAAGAGTCAATGATGTCGCCCCCGAGAGTCTCTTTGTGGTCTTCATCGCCGTCCTCCGCTTCGTCCATGACGGCGTTGCTTTGAGAGGGATCTTGACGCAGCCAGATTGCGAAAGCGCAGACGTGGGCAGTTGCCTACAGTCCTTTACCTGCGTCCCAATGTCACCAGACAACTACACCAGTCGCGTTGCTATGGCTGCACTCGTTGACTCCCTTACCTGGTCCTAAACCACCACAAGCTCTGTGTTCCTCTGCTCTCAGACAACGAAAGGAGTCAGGAATTAAACTGTGTCAAGGATAAATGAGTGGAAAATAGGCCGAGATGCGCTATATTGTGCTGTTAAATATGCAAATGTAGGTTAGTGGCGTGCGTTTGATGATTCATTAGCTTTCCAGCTGCACATTTCTAAACATGATGATGTCAATAATGACACCTGAAATGAACAAACGAAAGGGTAAACACAGTCTTGGTTGAAGCTATAGTTGGCTTCATGCACATTTGAAAACAAAACGTTATCAAAAATGTCAGGTTCGTGACCATAATTTCTAAACAGGTTCTACCTTTTCTCGGTTTGAATAATATCACATTTTAACACAGTGAAGTCATTTAAAAGTACTTTTAACTTCATTTTTTTCAACTTTAAGACGTGCATGTTTAAAGTGGTCATAGTTTAGGCCATTTTGTCAAATATTGTTTACACACGATAAGGTTTTAGTTATAGTTTTTTTTAACTACATTATCCATGCACCAAAAAATAAATAAAAACAGCTCATCACAGCCGAGCTTAGAGCTGATTTCAAATCTTTCAAAGATGTTATGTTTTGTAGCATCATAGATACCAAAAAACCCTGCCCTCTTTATGTGGAATCACCCCTAATGTCACAGGCAAAATTTTGAAAGGCCATAAAGGTTTAACCGATATGCTTCTGGAGCGTCTCCTCGTTTCCAGTGTAATAACGCTGTGATGTTTGTCACGTAGAGCCGCTCCCTACAGCCGAGCCGAATAAATGAGGAAATGTCGCCCCCTTATGGCAGCTCGAAGAACAGGCCAATACAGGGCTCTCTGTTAACATGATTTATTCATTTGAACACACCAAAGAAAAAAAAAAAAAGTTCAAAAAGACAAAGGTTAAAATCAAATAAGTTTATTTAGATTGTGCAAGTCAGTACAGTTGATAGTGTATTAGATTTCCTATTAAGCTAAGGCAAAATAATTTACACACTTCTAACAGGATCTTAAATTTTAGCATCTCAACTTGGAAAATGGCACACATCCAGACACTATACTTCACAATGCAAGTATGACCGTCTATAGGAGTATCATTTAAAGCAAAAGCTTTCACGAAATCCCCATTTTCACTGACTTTACCTAAAATATTTAGAACCATATCATTGTCCTCCATGTTAGAATTTGGGAAACAATTATTACGGATTATGCGAACACACTGTACTAGCACTTGGTCCTTAAGGTTGACGGAGGAATCCTAAAAATCAACAAACTATATTATGAACTTTAAAATAAGCTTGTTTGACACTATTAAACAAAAAATGTTAGCCTGACAAAAAGCGGCAGTTGACCATTCACATGGAATAGTGCACTTTAATGTGCATGAGTACTTTAAATTATTTCCATAATTAAACTAAAAATGTACAATAAAGTGGCTAAACATTAAGGCTTACAGAAAGGAAAACAGCTGGCGTTATAGAAACTTGATTCAGCGATCTATTTGTTTACACTGAACATAGTTAAATTCTCATGCGGCTGAACAGCGATTCAGTTACACTCAGTAAATGTTTTGGAAAGTTGCGATGCGCACACTCGTGAGGAACAGTGAAAGAAACCAGAAGACGAAGAAAAAAAAAAAAAAATCCTTCCCACAAGATATTCACTAAACACACACACTTCTACAGCAAGAATACAGTCATGCAGTTTTCTCCTCTCCCCCTCCCAAAAAAAAAGAAAAAAAAAAAAAAAGAAACAAAAAGTCAGCTTGCAGCACAACATGAATATAATAAAAGTAAAAGGAGACCAATTATTATCTCAAGACATTTACACTCAAGCAAAAGGTTAACACCTCAGCAACTCAATTCTCCATATATTTTCAATAGTAGTCATCAGGACACCTGAAAAGGGGGAAAGAGGGAACAAAAAAACCCGTACATATTCGTTAATATGAAAATCATATTTCATTATTTAGTATATAATAGAATATTAACTAATTGTATGAAAGTTGTAATATCCAACTTTTACGAATAGAATGATCAAATATCAGCGCGGTTTATATTATACATTTTTTATATTTGATAAAATGTAATGTTAAATTAATAGAAGTACACAAGTTTTACTACAGTTTATATTATAGGTCAACAACAAAGAGAAACGCATTAAAATAGTAAAACATTTTAAATTGTATAGAATTAAGAGGTAAAATTGTTTCTATTTTTAAAAATATTGTAAAAAGCAACAAAATATTTGATTTCAAAATGCAGAAACTAAATGACAGATTTTTTACTAGTTTATACTATTCAAGTCTATAATCCAATGAAAGGTACACATTAATAGTAATAAGTTTACTTGCGCATTAAATACAATAAAAGGAATAATACTAACTAAAAGGTTTTTAATATTCTGTTATAGATAAAAACGGCAATCAAAACTAATTGTATTTTCTATTTATTTTTAAAAACAGTTGAACATCTCACTTTACGTCGCTTAATTTTAAGAACGATTTTCTAAAAATACACACATTATAAAAATGTTAAAAACCATTTGCAAATAACATTTAAAGAATAGTTTCACCTTTGCCCCTTTCTCAGTTGGAGTTCCTTTGCCGGACATTTTTGTCTTTGTGGTTTGTAGCGGCATTGCTCTTCCTGAAAAACAAAAGGCACGTCAGTTCTCTCTTTGATGTGCTTATGAATCTCCTAAACTAGAAGCACATCTAGGCTGTCTAGACTTCAACATGGTATTGAAGTTCATTTGAGAAATAATACAAAACACTTACAGTGGTGCAGATCCTGAGTCATCATCTACAGGAAGCAGGAACACATGAAAATAAAAAGAAAAGCAGTTAAGCACTCATTTTGACAGATGTAAAACACTACAGTCTATTTGAACGGTTACAGTAGCTTGTCTAAAATCTAACGTGACATCCTCAAGACAGTGAGAACCGCAAGTTTAAAAGCAGAGCACCTAAGGAGTAAATGCGATTTGGGGAGCGGAAAACCGTGATACTCTTTATTCAGTTACTACTTCTGCTAAATCTGTAACACATCTACTAAACACCGCTATCAATGTTTTCACAGCACTACTAATAATGATTCATGCAGAATAATGCATTAACATTAACCATGCAGTCTGACGCTGGATGCGTTTAGTGGTTTTCAACCCAAGAGCAAACATTTCCAATCAAATATAATTTGTTTGTAGCACAACCTCACCTACAGAAACACTGTTCCTTTTCTGCATCAATCATAGTCAAGGCTCTCAAACATTCATAAACTCCTGAAATCATTTCACCCAGAAACCCTCCTATTGAAAAGAAACCTCTGACAAATATCCTAGCACATATGTGGAGAAGTCTATGGATATGACACTGGCTGTATGAAAATGAAAACAACACCTAAATCACAACCTTTATGAACTGGAGGGGTATTAAAAAAAAAAAAAAAAAAAAAAAATTAAAGTTTAAATTCCTAACAAAATCAAAGACTAAAATTATTCTTAGGGTTACTTATTTCTTAGAAGACTTACTTTGTGTGTAATATATATATATATATATGAGAAAGACCGAAAAAATTTAAGGGGGTATGAATACTTTTTGTACCCACTCTATGTATATGCATGTGTATATTATAAATAAAAAAAAAAAAAATAATAATAATAAAATATATATATAAAAAATATATAGTTAGTGTGTGTGTCCAAGGTCTGGAATATGAAAGTACTAGATACAGTAACATTTCATATT
>JAUYWG010000060.1:6604846-6631583 GCA_034779775.1 Enteromius afrohamiltoni | reverse complement strand
TTTTCATATCCAATTCATATCCAGTTTAATCCAATGAAATAGTCCGCTTACTGGCAAGGTTGTGCTTCAGACAGACACAATCAGAACAAAATTATAAACGAGATGCGAGTTGACATCCAACAAACATATACTTTTTAAAAAAAAGAAAAGGCTAAACCTGATTTTTAAAAGAATTTCATGCAGAGAGCAAGTCCAAACACACTCAAAGATGAAAACTGTCTGTCTAAGTAATAAAGTTGGGATTATATATTTTGCCACCATTTGTGCCATATGGGTGCCGCCTCCCAGAGACATGAAGGAAGCCACTGCTATAATAATCTGGGGCTGAGGAACATCATGCAATGACAAGATGATGCAGAGACATGCAAGGCGATATAACATGATCCGTCTGAAAGGTCCTCTTAGTTATTATGCATAATACCTCGACATTTAAAACCCATTCTGAACTGCAATGTGTCAGAATCGGCTAAACGCTTTCACTGGCTACGGGAAAACCAAAGTAGTTGCTTTTCTTGAACCCAAGTCTGACAAATCTGGTAGGTTTTATCTTCTTATTTAAGTAACAAACCGCCAGTGAAAGAGTTGTACTTCTCAGCCTATACACGGAGAGCATTCAAACTCCCAAAAACACCCGTTTGAGCAAATCCACTTCAGTCTGACATGCAGTTGAGCACTTACCACAACGTAAAAGCAGCAGCGAACAGAGAAATAAACAATGTAAATAATGAAAATAGACTAGGAATAGGAAACAGCCACACACTTCAGCCAAATAAAATGAACATACAAAAATCAAACTGAAATAGGATCTTGTGCCATTACGAATTCATCAACAACAACAACAACAAAAGTACAATAACATCCACTGATCACTCATTTGTACATTCACAAAAAATCAAATGAAATATTACGACAACTAGTGCCACGTACCATCATTGATCTCGTCTGGCTTTCTTCTCTTCTCGTAGATGAAGATGATGGTGATGAGGATAATGACCTCAGCGACAATGCCAAGGAATGGCCAAAGGGCGGCCAGTTGGCTACGCACGCGCAGCTGAATCTTATCGCTAGCCTGCCCTATACCATTGAAGCCCACGCACTCGTACACGCCCATGTCCCTGTCGATCACCAGATCCTTCACGTACAGCGTTGTCTTGTTGGCGGTGCTCTTGATCTCATAATTCTCAGTGCCATTGATAAGATCCTTCTGTGTGTTGACAATGCAAAATTGTTAGTAAGTTGTTAAGGCAGATGAGCAACTGACAACTTTAAGCAATGTAGCCAGGCAACAGGGCAACCAGGTAAGAGATCGGGCCCATGAACAAAAAGATTACCAGATTTAAATGTGTTGCCCATTCTCAAAAAGTGCTCAAGTAGCAAACAAAAAACACCCCACCAAACTGCTCAAGTTGCCCTTTATATAATCCGACTGACTTGATTTAAAGGTGAATAAATCACATCTTGATAAATATGGTGATTTTAAGGGCAACACAACATAATATTAATATTATATTCTATTAACATTAAATAATATTAGTATAAAAACCAAATAATACTAGTAGTCACTGTTACAATTCTATCAATAGTAAGTATAAACTTAATAATAATAATAATAATAATAATTTGTTGAATGTGTTAACTAGCATCAAAAATACAAAGTTATTGTAACAAAATACAAACATTTTAATAACTACTAGCATATAATTATTAACAATCATCAAACTACTAAATATATCATTTTTAAATAATATAGTGATAATATAATAAATGTGGAATATATTTCAAGTGGAATACTGTAGCAGTTCTATTAATATTTATTTACAGAATTTACATATGATCTTTTCATGCAATAAACTGAAAGATGCTACAGTGTGATTACTAACTGTCCATAACACCAAGTGTCATTTAACACACCTGTGCAACCTTTAAAATCACACAACAGTCTCATGGCATTACAACAAATCTTTATTTACCTTTTTATCATCAACTTCACTCAGCTTAAACCATTTCCAGTCAATAGGCAGGGGGTATCCATAGCCCACACATATTAGGACAGCCTTGTCTTTCTCATTAGCATTTTCAGAGTGTTTGTAGGCTGCTACGTGTGGGGCGGCTAACAGGAAGAGTACAATAACAGATGATGAGCACAATACACATCAAAAAAAAGTGTGGAAAGCATGATGGATAACAGATGCAGTAATCCATAAATTCATCAGTCAAATTTACCTTTAACTTCAATGGTCGCATTAACCTTAGGGTCTGTTTTGAAGACGCATGCGTATATTCCAGAATAGTGGTAATCAATCTTTTCAATTCTGCCATGGAAAGTAAAACAAGTAATGAAACCAACAGATCAAAAATGTGTATTTCACATTTTATATTCCAGCTGAGATCTCACAATAGATCAACCGCACCGTAACAATAAAGGTGAAGGAGAATTCAAATATACAAGTAAACAGCTTTTCCAGTATGCTGCTCGGGCATCCCTATGGATATTTTTCCAGCCCAACAGTTCTAATGGGAATTAGGGTCAGTGCCGGAGGCTCTTAAATCAAGCTACTGCTGCTAACAGCCCCATCACGCAAACTGAGAATCTGAACTATACTTAATGGACCAGTAAACACTAAATCTGAGAAACTAAAATTAGAGCACTATATTTCACTCTTATGATATAATTATTTCCATAAGGTTGGGGAACATACTCGTATTCAATGAAAGATTTTCCAGTGGTTGACACTGATTTTTCAATGGTCTTTCCATTAAGGGTCCAATAGTAGCCATCGATTGCAGAAAAAGGGTTGGTAAGGTTGCAGGAGAGGGTTGCAGAGGTCTGGTTCCCAATGGTCAGCTGGTCTGGTTTGGTCATGATGTCTGCATCTGCCAAGGCATAAAAGTAGCAAAGTTAAAACAAGTTTCTAACAGACAAACAGCAAAAACAAAACAAGTGCACACTGCAGAAAATGACTACCAACCTCTAGGTTTGATGTGGCACTGTAAAAAAATAATAAAAATACATTTTTGGACACACGATGGAACGAATCGGAACATTGCTGTCCAGATGTTCACCACAATGTGTGCTTTAAGGCACATTGTGTTCTACCAAAGGAGAAGTGAAGGTACATTTGGGCTACTGGGAAGCACTGAGTGAGCGGTTTGTAATGAAAAACATGGGAAGAGGGAACGAAATTCAACCAACCAGCAACTGGTTTGGAGACCATGAGCTTATGAAAACCTATTGTGAAAAAGAACTAGCTGTTCTCTAAGACCACCAGAAGAATTAAGTCACATCTAGATGTGACTTAAGAGTGTGAAGAGATTTTAGATGTTTACTGAAAGCAAGCCACACTGACTTTCTTTTTCAGAAATGAAAGCCAATTAGTGCATTAGTTAACACCTTTTGACCAGCAGTAACATTTACTGATCAATGGCATTTCTTTAAAAAGGCTCAACTTCAAGCTCTAGACAATGATATGCTCAGAAGGCTTCAGATTACTATGAAAGAACAGGTGGTGCTACAGTAGTCATGTGACCTGGTCTCTGGTCGAAGGAAAATAAAAAGGAAGGCGGAGGGCAATTCAAGGGAGACTCTGAATCTACGGGACTTCCTTTTCTACGCTAATGGAGACGTTGCGATGCCACAACGTAACTCACGTTCAAACACTATAACGTTCGCTTGCGAGCGAATCCACTTGACTTTGGGGGGGGTCCTGAGGTCATTGCGGTCGGGGTCGTTTGAGGCACGGCACTCGTAAACACCCGTGTCGTTGAGTGTTAGGTTGGTGAGGGTGAGCGTGCTGGTGGCGTGGTTGATATAGGTGGCATTGATGTGTACGCGATCTTCTCTCGCGCCGTCGAACAGCTGAGTGACCGTTTCAATTGGCTCTTCGCCCTCAATGAACCACCACTGAACTTCCGGGATGGGGTTCCCTATGACCTCGCAATCCAACTGGCCATTGTCTTCCATGAGTTTCATCTGAGACAAGGGCGATTTTATGAAGCCCGCTGAACATTTGATGAGTGATTTGGGTTTAGGGTTGATTTCATTTGAGATGATATGAATAATGATTAGCAGACAGGCAGGCAAAGAAGAATAGAAACAGCAGAGGAGAAAAGAAAAAGAGAGAAACGTTAGAATGGAAAACCAAAGCGGCATACACAAGAAATTAACTGGATTTTGAGCATCATGATGCAAGAATGCTTCATGGTAACCAAAACCCAAATGAAGAACATTAGAAGCAAGCATTTTAAAAAGACAATGAGTTGAAGCATGCATAAAAAAAAATAAAAATAAAAAAGGTTAGCATATCAAGAAATGCAATGAAATATTTAATTGAACATTCACATGAAAAAGGGATGACTGTAATGGTGATGACTAATGATGCTTAAAGGGAGTAGTTAACTCAAAACAGGAAATATTTTAAGAATCAGAATATGTGGGTTTTTTTTTTTTTTTTGAGCAAACTATCCCTTTAAAACTTGTCATATGATTGTGATTAAACAATTGACATGAACGGGTTAAATTAACCTAAAAACAACCATTTTGAAGCTATTCGTGTAGACTGACAAAACAAAAACAATGTTGTATCGTGCTAATCCCCCATGGAGAACTTCTGCGAAATTCTTCTGATCAACTTAAAACAATACCCTGAGCGACGTGGAAGTACGTGCCTAGAGGCTCGAACAACAATCCTTCACATCAATGACAAGAACACTTTGAGATCAGCCCCAGACCTGCTTCCTGCGGTGTAGCACATGCTTTCAGTGTGTTTGGTTTTGAAACAAGAGTAAGGTACTGCTCCCTTTTTATCCGCTGCTGAGGGAGGAATGTTTTGGTGTTAGCCAGGGAAGGGTAAAAATGGTATACGTCCACAATCCACATTACAGTCAGAGCAATGAAACTCCAAACATGCCTTAGGCCTGAAATAACATGTGCCCTTTGAAAGCAGAACAGGCTTCATTCATTTGACCATCACGAAAGGTCACCTCCAATGTTCACCAAGCAGATGACAAATTCAAAACTGCTCATATAAACAAGCTCTAGAAGGAATTTTAGCATATATATTTGTATATATAAGTGTTTAGATGTAATGTTACCATAAGGCAGATGTATTAACTCAATATTTCAAGCCTAAATTACAAATAATTCCAAACAAGGACAACAGTAAAGCACAACAAGTATCACTCAGGTACAAAGTCCGCCTCTTCTAGATTTGACACAATCTGTTCTAGTAAACAAGTCAATAAATTCATCTTCTCACAAACAGACAAGTGGATTTATTGGCCGAAAAAAATACTGATCTAGGGTTGATTGTTTCAACATTACATTTTCTTGGCTCAATCTCATGAGTGTAGGCTGCTAAAGCGTTCACTATAAAATGCATTAATCTACATGCAAGTCATAACTGTTTAACCACAAGGCTTTTAAGATGTACGTGGGACACTCAGCTTGCTGGAACACTGTATAAAAAACAACTCAATTACTTTGTTATTGTCAATAAAAATAGACCGAATGTGAACGATTTCAATATATCAACATTTGCTTGAGGTTTTTTTTTATTAAACTTTTAAAAACATTTTCCGATGCATTATGTTTATCTAAATGTAAAAACTACTAGGGGGTTTTAGGTCCATTTATCGGGTGTTGATTGGATTTTGAAGTATGGGTGTTGCACCTAAATCAATGCAAGCTTGTAGTCCATTGTGGACAGATGGGATTTAAAAAGACTAGACGACTCACAATGTCAACAGAGAATTGTTGTTGTTCTTTTTTTCACCCCCCCTCCACTGCAAGTTAAGACATTCAGATTTAACTTTAAAAAACTTTAAATTTAACAATAGCATTGATAAATCACAACAATTGTGAAAAATCTTATTACTTTTAATTTAGACTGATTTTAATTTAGACTAGTGAACCAATGACTCAAAAGAAAGTTTCAAAAGCATATAGCCTAGTTTTGCATACTCCTACACCTAGCGGGAACTATTAAAAAGTTGAAAGACAGGACTATCCTCACCAACCAAGCCAGGTACATGCTGACAAGCAACCTTTTTAAGTATAAAATGGCTGCCAGTAGCAACACAACAACAAGTCGTGTTGGTCGGGGTGGCTCTAATTTTAATTCTGATCTGGACACGCTACAATTTCCACCATCCTACCATAGCATTACGTGTTGTGTGGCAACTTGAGTAAACTTGTTGCACAGATTGTTAAGTTTTAAGGAAGTGCAAATGCTTACGTGCAGAAAAGCACCTCTCAAGGTGTTTAGTACTCTATTTCTAACTGAGAGCATGAAGCAGATTAGGTTTGGATTTACCGACCCTGCTATTCACCATCATCAGCTGCTGCTGCTGCTCATAATAAGAAATTATGATGGTGCCAGGCCAATAAGCAAAATCAGTTTCATTACTCTGGCATTCACCAACTGATTTACCTAAAAGAGTGGAATTCAATTTTATACATTTAAATAATTTCACAGTACATGATTGACAATTCCAGCTAAACGGCTAACTTCCATTAACGTAAGTAAGCAATGGTTGATCGCCTACAAGTTCATTCGGTTTGTGTGGATTCCTGTGCCATTTCCAGTAATGGAACATTATAATGAGCTTAAGATAAGCCTTTTACTGAAACGGGGGTAGACTAAAAGATGAAAATTGCTGCCCTACTGCCTGCTTCTTGATGAATGGATAAACATGTTTGGCCTCCCTCAGTTTGCATTTTATGATTACAGCCTCCTCTCGAAAACTAGTCTGCTCCGGTTGTCATGGCTGCCTGCTGCTTACCCTGTTTAACACATCATTCACTAACCTTACTAGTATAAGTGACCTGCCAGGGAAGAGGACAGGCGTTCATATTCTAAATAGCTAAGCCAAGTTAGGTTGAATCCTTTCTGTAATAATTAATAAGCATGCGCCTCTGAGAGAAATCTCGATTTTGGGGAAATGTGTAACTTGGTTAAAGGTTCTTGCGCAAGAAAAACCAGCAAATCCCCATGATGGGTTTTGTGCGGTTTGTACTTTGCCTTTTAACAACGTGATAATCATTTACGTCGCTAACATCTTTTTATTAAAGTTTAATACTGCTCATTTTTTGAATACGTGTTACCTTCGTGCTGGCATATCAGAATACTTCAATAGATTTAATGAGCAAAAACTATTCAGCTGTTGCTATAGCGCCGTGCGCGCGAGTTGTTCCCAAGTGGGCTCGTGCTCGACGATTTAAACGGCCTCTAAACACGTCAAGCCATTTAAAACGTTCATATTCGCTGCATTTTACTTTATTGGACGGTAAATACGGTCGACCCGTCGTCTAGGCCGTGTTTGTGTCAACAGACGGCCTGTGAAAAACGGGCTCGTGAGCAACTGAAAAACGAGACGCCTTACCTGTCCCAGCCTCGGCTTGGAACCAACCGATACAAACGGCGAGAAATACGCCCAGCAGCTTCCTTCTCATGGTTAAATGTTTTTAAACGCGTAACAGTGCGAATACCGTGCCTGTTTCCAGAGACAGAGCCGGTTTGGGGTGAAGCCTCGTCGTCCTCTACTCGTTCGGAGCTCACGAAAGAACGCGCACGTATACAGGCTCGAGGACCTGCGTCATCACGTCCGGCCGTCGACGTCACCGCCCTGCGTGTACGAGATGATTTCGACATGTTTAGGCTTTCAGAAATAATGCAACATGTCATTTTAACTAACCACTAGTGTGTTTATGGCAAAGCATGAGTATATTGTCCAATGTTTGTCTAAAGTCGTAGAATGAAAGAGCATTTTGGATTGGATGCTGTCTGACATGTGGCTAGCTCCAAAAATTTGAATTAGTTTCATAAGGTTATAAGGTCATAACTTAAATTTTAGTCTGATCCTCAGCTATCTATCTTGTCAGCACACCTGAAACAGTTTATGTCTGTTTTTAATTTATTTATTGAAGCTTTATACAAACAGAATCCTCCCTATTTACTTTAATTACATTTAGATTTTGCTTTACCTCTCCCTTTGTTTTCCACATACGAATAAAGTGATGCAGTTCTAGAGTAAGATTAGGGTAAGTAAACGAGTGAATGCGATTCATAGATTAAATGACCCTTAATAATCAACATATGACAATGACTTGTTTCTAAAGTTGGTAGACCCACCGCAGCAGGCAATGCTCTCCATCCTCATCAAAGAGATTCAAACTGGGCTCATTGTTCGTCTGCTTCTTTGATTGTATCGGGACGGGTCCTTCCTTGGAAAAATATACATGTTCAATCTATCTGGAGATATTTATAGTTAAAACTCATTAGAAAAACAGCATTGTCTTGCAAAGACTGAGCTTTTTGTAGATCCTCAAAATTGTGCCGGAGCTGTATAAACAAGAACAGTCAGCTGAAATAAATAACTCCTAACCAATGAATCATTTACAATAATAAAAAAAAAAAAATAAAACAGTTTAGTTTTGTTGTTTCAATAAATATTAAATTGCCATAAAATTACCTTTATTCAAAAAAAGCGTATAAATCTGGTTTAGAATTATATATTTATTATATTATTTTTAAAAACGTCAAAGAAAGGGTATGCAGTGTGATTCAGCTATCTAATATTTCAGAACTGCTTCTTCAACGGCATTTTCCCAGTTTGATACAGAAAATACTGAAATTTCAAGCTGCGCTAAGGGAATTAGCTTTGCTGCCGTAACATTAGCAAACGGGCTTAATGATTTTGAGCTATCAACATTTATTAAAAGCTATAAAAGGTTAGCACAAACAGTCTTAATAATAACATTTCCCTCTCAGAAGTCTGTGGCCACGCTAAAAACTATGGCAGCAGGCCAACTTGCGCAACAGCAGGCCAGAATTAGCATTTTAGCATTAGCATGGGTTTTAGATGAGCAGCCTCTGTGTTCTTTTGCGTACAAATAAGTCTGTAGTTAACATTAACATTAATAAGTCTGTAGCTAACATTAACATTGGTAAAGCCTTCCACATTTGTTCTACAACATAAATCACAGCCACTACAGTCAGGGTTGTGTACTGTACAAGCTGTTAGAAAGCTAGAGAGTCAGAAGCAGATTGTTACGTAACTGTTTTACTGCCTCCAGTTGCTTAAACATCAATGTTTTATCCATGCGGGCATATGGCTGTCCATAAACGCCCTGACTGCAGTCTTTCAGTGTTACGTATTTAATATTACAACAATGGACCTGCACATTAAAGCAGACTAGAAAATACAGATTTAGGTAGGCAGAAATTCAATAAAGAAAATACAAATGCAAATGCCTTGCCACTTATTTCTACTTATAAAACAGTACATTTTGCAGGTTTAATGTATTAATGTCTTTAGATTCTGACGCTGGTTTATTTCGGTTAAGCTTTAGGCTGTGGATTATGAATCTAGAGTACATGTTCCGACCAGCAGATGGCGCAATTGCTCAAATGTTTCTCAAGACTATAATGGCCTTGAGCAGTGCTGGTCTTTTGCGGGGGTGCGATGCTCAACGAACAATAATTTAATTCTTTGAAATCAAGTAATACATAAATTCAGTGAAATTAAAAGCTTATGCGGATGATATTAGCCTTTAAAACCTATAAAACCTATCACTTTCTACTCTCTCTATTATTTTTCAAAAGTCAGTCAGTAAATGAAAAATGATGAAAAAAGTATTAGTTTAACATCGTGATGGGACAAGATCTGCATCTGCTTTTTAAGCTCTACTTAAGTGTTTTATCACATTTAAAGGAAATCCTTGGGGCTTTCGGGAAAGAAAGGCAGTAAATCCATTCTTGCATTCATTTTCCAAGTTCCTGAAGCACAATCCCATGCGGCCTGTAGAAATAATGATTTAATGGCCTGTAGAGACATATCTGTAAGATTTCAATCCAAACCCTGTGGCTGCCGGGTTTGTGCGCTACCTATTGAAATGCCTCCAGTTGACAGAAACAGATCTGAATCTCAGGGAGAAGGTAGGAGTTTCCGCATAATTGTCTGTCAACCAATCATGGCTCTCTGTCCACTCGCCTGACCGCGATTTAAGATATCATTTTTAGGGTGTGCATTCACTGCGATTATGACCTAGAGTAACACTAGGAGCAAAACATGGACTGTTCAACGTTACAACTGGGGATCATTTTTTTATGAAGAGCACGGCTTGTGTTTTCTTTTAGTGAGCAAATTCAGTAGGCCATTAAGCAAGCAAAAAAAAAAACTAATAAATAATCATCACATTTTTTCAGTTGATTTTATGACATCCAAATTCTATTTAGTTGCCACATTGCCAGTCTGCATAAAAATAGTTGGCTGCACAATATTGTTAGTCGGGCCAAATCATGATGCTTCATAAAGCGTCTGATAATGAGAAAATGCCCCCCTTATTTACTTCCAAATGCTCAGTACGCTGAAGTCATATTTCTGTTAACAAGGTTGTTCAGTTCATGAAGTCTTCAGTTCTTCGGGCCCATGGGTGAGCTTTATCTGATGTGTGTGGGAGCCATGACTGGAGGAATCTGACAGCACAGACGCTGCTATGTTTGCGCTCATTAACTCAGCTATTGTGTCCACTGATCCTCGTGCGGCACCCCCATGTCTGTCCCAGTTGAAGCAGCCTATTTGTGTCTGAAGAGTTTACCGACGTCTATTCAGAACTATAAAGAAATTCCTGTTCACATTAGTTGCTGTTACTCTCCTTGCGTGTATTATTTATTTATTTATTTCGCAGTAAGCTGACTGTTTGGTTTTTCATTCGCATTTTATTTTATTTAACATGCATAAATATTTTTGTGAATTTTTGAGTAATATATATATTATGGCTTTATCACGTTTAATTGTATTTTAGAACATTTTATTTAGCCAAGTTTTTCTTTTTTTTTTTTGGTTTAATAATTAATTTTAAAAGGGCAGACGCTTTATAAATGGTACCAATACTTTTATTTCAACCAAAGATAAAATTTGTATATATATATGAAAAAAATCATCATTAGCTCTAAATAAACAGCAAATAAGTAGATCTCAATGTATAAAAACTCAGCAGTCTCCAGTCTTCACTGTCATATGCTGATTTGCTGCTTAAGAAATATTTATTTGTATTATTAATATCAAAAACATTTAATATTTTTGTAAAAACTAATATTCCTTTTGGGATGGAGTGGGTTGATGAAAAGAAAATTCAAAAGAAAAGTATTTATTTTAATCTTTTGTAACATTTTAAGTGCATTTCAAGAAAAGTAATGTGTCCTTTCTGAATAAAAGAAGTAAAAAAAACCTCTCTTTTGATTCGTAGTATACATTTATTAATTAATTAGATATGATGAGCTTTATAAGAAACAGTTGCTATTCTACAATCAATGTCTTTGTTTTGCCTCAAAGTGCATACCAGTAACGTTTTTTCCTAAGCGTTTTTAAAAAATTACTTAAACGTCCTAATTGAACTACTACGTCCTAATCCTGGCTTTATAATAAACCGGGTACTTTATAATATAACTGGGTTTACAATCTGAACACAGTCTCCTTGTATCTTGCTCCAAAGAGCTCTGGCGTTCATTGCATCCGAGTCAATGTTTCATGGACCCCTGTTTTTAAGCATGTCTATAAAAAAATGTTATTCCCCAGGCCAAAACATTAGACTGGAACTTCCTCAGTTCCTGAGTCATGCACTAGTTTAAGTCTGAACAACTGGACTCCGTCATCAACACCCATCTGCAGGCGTCGTGTATCAGACAGAACAGTAATATACTGTTGATGTGAGCTATCCACACCAGCTGGGAGCATTGCTTCACACGTGGTGAAGAAACACACCGTGTTCCTGATAACAAGGCCTATTTTCAAAAACTAAAATGTCATCATTTACTCAGCGTCATGTGCTTCGAAAAACCGAACACACTTTTATCCAAGGGGTTATAGCAGACTGCTCTTATCTGTACAACAAAAGTGAGAGGTGACCAAAGCTTAAACAATATTTGACCCTAATTAATGCCTTCAGAAGTCACCAGAGATGCTTTTCTAGTGATTTTCTAGCTCTTTTGGAGCTTGACAGCCCCTGGTCACCATCCATGTTCAATGAATGGAAGAGAGCAGCTATCACATTGTGCTAAACATCTGATTTTCTGTTCCACAGAGCTGTTTAATTTAGATGTTGTAACCTGTTGCTGCTGGAAACATCCATCGTTGGTGGCACAAAGCCGTGGTAGATTGTTATCTGTTGGAAGGTAATAACCAGTCCAGATTGGTCAATTGGACTTGGTCAGACCTCAGCGCATTAAAAACATTACAGTTGCTTTACATTACAGACCAGTAATGACTTTGATGGTGCAGATAAGAGGAAATGGATCTGGATGTTTTTGTGGTTCTCATGCGCAACAGGGGAAGATGTCAACTCGAGGGCCTGTCCTGCAGACAGATCATGTATCATAAGCCAGCTCTGGCTGAATTTCAGAGAAAACAGACCCCATATGGGCACAGGAGAAGACATTTAGACACTACATCATTTATGAAAACTACAAGGGAATAAAATAGCGTAAGTTCGTTAGCAACATCCAACACTGTACATTTTCTTGAAATTTGGTGGAAATGGAAATAAAATCTATATTTAATTATCATTTAGCTATTCGTCATTTGTAAATAAATCTCAGTATAAAAAAAGCATTGAAGTGTTGTTTTAATTTGAGACAAGTGAAGTCCTATGTTTAGTTTTAGACCACACAGCGAGACATGGTGAGATCAGATAAAATCTCTGCTCGGTTTGCTGTACATTGCACTCGACCGGGACATTTAGTGGTTGCATAACTTCCGATGCATACTGTTGTCTTAATCTATTTTACTTGAAGCGAAATGCAATTGCTTGCACCCGTTAACCTTAAGCATGTGGTTTTGGTCAATTTACAGGAATAGTGTAGCCAAAAACGACAATTCTGTTATCATTTAGGCCTACTCACTCTCCATATCTTTTCAAACCCACATGGCATTCTTTCTTGTGTGAAACAAAACAGGAGATGCTTTGCAGAATGTCCCAGTTGCTCATTCCTATATATATCTAAAGTGAATGAGGACCACAGACGATCAACTGTTTGGCTGGTCACCATTTCATACAGGGTTCAGCAGCCTGTCTCTGTGTTCCAAAGTCATTCGGGTTGGATGCTTAAGCTAATGTGTTTGTTTTGCCAATCATTATTACATATTTCGGTCTTTAGCGACCCGGACCTATATATCCAACACAGATGGATCTCTAACTGCTGCAAAAAATTGAAAATTAGCTCACAGGAGACATGTTACCTTTCAAAAGTTAGAAGGGATCGATCTGAGGAGATGAGTTTACCATCGCTCTTCCAGAGTATATGATATACTTTTGTTTTATGCAGGATCCTAATTATGAGTGAAACATCAAGTCATCATTGTGTATCAAACAGTGCCACCTCGAGGAATAAAAATGCATTGCACTTATTGAGTCATCAGATATGTAAGGGAAAATATTCGATAGTTGCATGTAAAGTTTTTCTTTGCATAGGCCTAATATATTTGTGTATACTGTGTATATTTATTATGTATTGTGGCGGGAAACCCCGTAGCTCATCAGCGTTGCCTTGGCATCAGGAACACCTGGGAGCAATCTCCGCGGGCCAGTCGTCACAGGATCGGCCGGTTTAAATACAGCGCGAAGGTGCTGGTAAAACAAGCTCTATCTCCATGCTGAATGCACGTTGACGCTTACACTGCTTTCTATTTACCCCTACAATGTGCAACGTTCCATGTGCTCTTGTGTTTACCTTTTGAATCCTCATGTTGTGCCTCATTTGTCACTCCACCCCTCTCATTAATGTTCTCTTCTCATTAATGCTCTCATCCTCGTCTCAGTTTGATTTTTAAACGTGCATTAATTGCTAATTTATTTTTTTTAACAAAGCCTTTTGGAATATCTGTTTTGAGTTTTGATATCGTGGCAGGTCACCACAAATAAATAAGTGTATTGGAAACACATCCCATGGCACAACCTGAGACCATCCCATGGCACAACCTGAGACCAACATCAACCAAGTTAACTTTAGAAACTGTCTATAGGCAACATTGGGGGAAAAAAACGTTTTTTTTTTTATTTATTATTATTTATTTATTTTTTTACCTTGTTTAGAGTTAATGTATTGAAGAATACTAAGAAATGTGTTTTATAATAAAAAAAATGAAAAATGGAGAGGTAATAAGATGCGCATTTAAGGGTTGTGCGAAGGTATCTTTTCTATGTTTACAGGCAGTCTCCATTTAATACACATGCAAATTCTGGAGAACAAGTAAAACACAAACTCCTTTGTAGAAGTTTGGCATTTCGCATGCTTTCCAAAGTTCAGGTTGGCAAGCCCTGACCTATTTCAAAAGAAAATTAATCATTAATGAATTCACATATGAATGATAACTCTGAATTAAGCTATACCGCTATATTTTTTGATTACTTGCGCTTGGGATTGACTTGATCATTCGTTTTATGTTGAATATACCTTAACACCTATATAAAAAGACGTGGCAGAGCGTTTAGGTCTTAATCTCAAAATAGGTCTACGTGTTTTGTACAGTACTGTGTGCACAAATAAGTGTTATCCATGATAAAGTTAGTATTAGGTATTCATGTTAAAAAGGTTTAATTTGTAAGAATTGTTTTACGCATGTACACTTTTACTGATGTTGTCTCGTCTTGTAGCGTTGTCATGGTCTGGACAGAAAAATGGCTTTCCGCCGAGGCCTTATCTCATCTGTCTGTAAAGACAAGGTGTAAATCAGTCAAAAGTCTTTCGTCAGTTTCTCTTCCCGTATTCATCCAGCAAATTGAGGCTGCGAAATAGATCCTGACAACACATGGCGTTTAACTTTACTGCTGTGTCACAACACGTAATTACTAATGCTTTGATACCGTCTGGTTTGCACTTCCTGCACGTTCTGAATCGGTAAACCGGCCTGTAACGACACACACCATGAACAAATTAGGGGCGCCACTCATAATGAGTATGACAACACAAGTGACGCACAAGTGGTGATTCTCTGAGATGGAATTTAAAAAAAAAATGTCACATCAGCTATGAAATCAGGATGTGGCAAACCTTCGAAGTTAGACATAACAAGAAGATCGCCTTACCTCTTTATGGTGTACAGTGTGGATTTACTTAAACACCCAAACAAACAGAACTTTGTTTCTTATTTGGACAGAAGTCAGACATAATTTCAGACACTGAACACCTGATGACCTCCTTCTGTCATAACAAGAAAGTTAAATCAGGCCTGCAAATTGCTTTCAGGATTACTGTGGAACATTCTAGACAAACAGAAACTATTTTTTAAACACGGAGAAAAGGGAGACGTCGAAACAATGCATTACAAACATTTTTATGGAATTGTTATGGCCTGCTAGTGCAAACAATTAATTCCAGCTCCAATGTAATAAAAGAGCCCTGGATCAGAATATAAACATCTCTCAAAGTTAAACCAGATGCGGGGTGCAGTCGGGATTCAGGAGAGCCTCTCAAAGAGGGGGAAAAACAAGAGAGCTTTTTCAGACAGGAAAATGAGTCAATAACCCTTGTATTTCTCACTACTGCCACTGGTAGTTAAGGGGCCTACTCATAGACAGCAGACTAATCCTTCCAAGTCCCCCAACGATGTTATATAATTGGGAAAAATCGAGAACTTTAAATGCTTAGAAAGACTATTGAGAGTAAATTCTCTGAATTTAGAACTGTTCATTTTTTTGGTCGTGTTTTGCACAATACCATGATGTTGCAATGGTCACGTCGGGACTCTCTGAGAGACCTGACACACAAAAAATTTAATTAATAATTTAAAGTAAAATAATTACACTCTAGAATCCTGTCAAAACACGCTAGAATCACTATAATATACTTAGAAAACCCTAGCAACCCCATAACAACACCCTGAACTAGTGAGTGGGTTCTTTTGACCTGTGTCAGTAAGAAACTACCTAGGAATTATCCAGAACACCCTGGCAACTTCATAGCGACACTATAAAATACCAACTACATAGCAACACCCTAGCAACACCTTAACAACACAATAAACACAAAACTCTAAACTTTTTTTTTTTATTCTAACAGTTTTATGTGTGTGTATATAAATATATATATATATATATATATATATATATATTATAGTTAAACTCAAATTGAATTACACGAATTGGGCCAAAATCTTCATCAATTATGAAACTCATAACACAGTAAAATGTTTTTAATGAAAAAAATGTAAGGTTGTGATATCCATGGTCTTAAACAGAATATACAAAACTAGGGAAACATTTTAAAATGATAATTTCCATGTCCCATCTAAATAAGTATTACAATTATAATAAAACATAAACTAATATAAAACATCACATAATTTTTAAAATGGAAATATACTAGAAATTCAATTTGCATTGCAATATTCAAAATGGCAATGTATTTCTTATTTTTACATTTCCATTACCACACGTGCAAAGTTTGGTGCAGAAGGAAAATAAAAATGAAATGACATTATTTCCATTTGCCTCGGTCACAAATGGGTGCGAAGCAGAGGCAGAGAGATGTTGGGATTCAAATGCAAAACAGTTTAATAAATAGAGTCAGAGTATACATGGGCAGGGTCAACAACAGCAAACGGGTATTTCCAAGACAAAGGCAAAAGAGTAATCCAGACAGAGTAGCGTAGGTCTGCAACGGAAAATCCAATACACAGAAACATGGTCGGCTTGACAAAGGGGGAAAACACAAGTTACATCCACAATGACAAGCGGTTTACACAAAGACACCCGGGGCATTTATACACGTCAGACTAGGCGGAGACATCAATGAAACACCATGACAACCAACAAGCAGGGCGGAGACATGAATGAGCACTCGTGAACACATACAAGATGGGCGGAGACATGAGTTCATTGATGAAAGTCCAGGATAAACAGAGACACATAAAACACAGATTATAAAACAGATGCTGGAGTGCCATCCATAGCTGTGCTGGCACATCCAGCTGAACATTACAGCCATTTACAACAGTAAGCTTAATATGTAAATTGAATACTAATTTGCTTCCATAAAGATATATGTTTCTAGACAGCTTAATCCAGTATAGGGGAATTCATAGGTATAAAAATGCCATTATCACTTTTAGAATGCACGGTGAATTAATATTAGAATTAAATTAGAATTCATATTTTTTCATCAAACTATCAATACCATTATATTATGTATTATATATATATATTATTTTCATATACGTTTTATTTCTATATATAAACAATTGAGTTTTTTGGGGGTTTTTTTGCCTTTATTAGATAGGATAGGTCACAACTGACAGGAAGTGAAGTGGTAGAGCGATAGGGGGATGTGATTGGGAAAGGTCTGCGACTTGACTCGGGACTTGGCCTCGCGCCGGCACTGAATGTCGGCGCACACAAGGCTACCGGTGCCGACTAAACAATTGACTGTTTAATAATGACCCAATTGAATCATATTAACACAACATTAATTTTGTTTTTTAATAGAAAAAATGTAAGTAAACAATACAAAAATATGCAATTGAATAAACTGAATTTTACAGTATATATTCAGATACTGCAAAAGGTCTCTATTTACAGGAAGGTTAAATATGTGCTAAAAGGAATGGCACTTGTACAATGATGATTTACACAAATACCTGCGTCTACCTACATCTTTTTTCTTTTTACCGGGAATCAGAAAAAACACCTAGTCATTGAAATTCTCCCTATGACCATTTAAGTATACAACAAGGTCAAGCGACCATAAAACTCAAACACAAGCAAAACGACAAAAACACAAGCCGAAAATGTGAAAACCATTCCAACAGCAGAATGTACTGTACATTATTTGACTGTCCCAACATCCTCGTAAAAAACTGCTGCCATCAGACTGTAGCTGGTAATTTCATTGCTTGGTGGGTGGCTCAGTTTGGTCTTCACGTCAGTGTGAACGTGGCCTGGAAGCGTAGCTGTTTTGGCTGAGTAATCCCTCTGAATACAAACAGTACACGCACAACACTTTATCTCATTGAGAAAGTAGTCTCCCATATCCATAAGAATTTCAACTGTGACTCCACATGGCTTTTGAGGCACATTTTTGGGAAAGCTGTACTGTCATAGTTTTTTGCTGGTTAATACCGGTTTATTGTGTTTTGTTCATGGCTGACAATGCTGATATACTTTGCTTGGCAGTGCTCATGTCAAGGTTCCCACTGTCAAAACTAGGAAAATGTTTTAAAATGATAACTTCCAGGTCTAGAAAACCACGGGAATTAACAGTTAATATACTAATCAAACACATATAAATAATATAAAACATTAAAAACATCAAATGTTGTTATGTTCTAAAATATTTAGTTGACAAGAAATAGCTCTTTGTGAAAAATAGACATTTTTATCCAGTAATCATGAGAAGATTCTACGGGAATGAGCGTGTTTATATTATCCGGTTTTGACGTGTACATGAAAACTGTAGCAAAACCCACAATAAATACCTTGATAAAGGCAGCTGATGTACGGATATATGGTGTTAACACATAAATAACACAGACTTCCTTACGTTTCTCCAATAAATAGTAGCTTGTAGTATATTTACAATATGCACACTGTCAATTCATCAGTTCAGTTGTCCTGTTAAAAACCACACGTTTTCTTTAAGTATGAATTGCATGCGTTTAAAATACTAGTAGTGGTTCTTTGGAACAGAGAACCGTGTTTTGAGACTATATGGTTTCAAACAGGTTCTCTCATGTCTTATGTGCCATCATAATATGTACATGCATCTGCTCTTGACGCATTCAGAAGAGTGAGTTCTCCTCGCTTCCTTCATTACCTGTAAGATATGATGTTAGAATGAGTTCATTGTGGATGTATCAGAATCTTGCAGGTGTGTAAAAACTTACTTCTGCAGTGTCCGTAATGGCGGACCCCTATGGATCGCCCCAAAAAGCAGGTAGCCCTACGCAGGTGGCAGGCGCTGGGGTAAGTGATGTTATCGTTGCCGCAGATGGTTTGCTCTGTGACCATGGGCATCGGGCAGGGTGCAGTACGGCACATGACGCAGTGGGCACTGTTGGTCTGGTCCGTCACGCAGGTATGTGTCCCAGGACATACGACATTTGAGCAGGACTCTGAAAGAATAGTGTCAAGAATCTTGAAAATGATAGGGTGAAAATATCTGAGTTACAAAAATATGCAACTGACCACCACTATTTAGCCCCCCAAAAATTGTTGCTTAATTTTGGACATTCCTTGTTAAAATTACGTTTTTATCATTAATCTCTTAACGCCCATGTCGTTCCACATCTGTTAAAGCTTTATTCTTAATCATAACACAATTTAAGATATTTAGCATGACAACTTTGAGGCTTGTGACTGTCCCATTAAGTAATGAACACTGTCAAGGTTCAGAAAAGTATGAAATATATAATCAAAATAAATCATCATTTGTTGTCAGTTGCTCAATCTGAGTGTTATAAAGTGACTAGAATAATTTTTGTACGCAAAGAAAATACAAATCTACTCGTCACCGTAGCAACATTTAATTGTCTGAACCTTGACAGCGTTCATTACTTGGCATTCAATTGGTGGTCAAAAGCCTCCCAGTTTTCATCCAAAATAGCTTTAACGGGTTTGAACGCCTTGGGAGTACGTGATTAATGACAAAAGTTTAATTTTGGGGTCGAGTAACACTTATATTTAATGCAATCAAGTGCACATTTTTACAAGGGACTAGTAAATATTATTAAAAGCTTAACAGATACATATTGCAAACATGAACTTAAAAACTCATGGTTATAAACCGAAGCGGAAGCTTTTCAGTCAGTCTGCAAAACATTACCCCAAAATAATGTGGAACCTGCTGCGTACTTTTGCATTCCCCCTGGTACATAATCTCCAGGTCAGGGTGACCTCTGCAACGAGCCATCAGGAGAGCGCACTCATCCTTGTATGAGTTCCCATCGCTTCCACACACTGCATGTTTAGTGGAGATGTTGGAACAGTCTGGAGAGCATACGCACTGGGGACGTCCAGACTTCATCCTGCACACCTTTCCAGGGCCGCAGCTCACCCCCTCACAGTTCTCTGCAAGACAAAGTTGGTGGACAAACGTTAATTTAAAAAGAAACCTGTAGTATTTAATACTGAAAAATAAAATATTAGTCACTGCCTATTTGTATTTTTTGCATGACACGCTGTTAGCTTAGCAACATACTAACATCAACACTCTTGAACTCATTTGCAAGCTGAGTCAATGAGTCATCCATTGATTTGACATTATCCAATAATTGTCTACCCCATTTAAGCCAGGGCAAAAAAAACAACACATCAAAAACTGTTTCTACGATTCAGGCCCCGTTATCCCAGCTTATGGTTCCCATTCCTGCAAGTTCTTTAATATCCTGTTGTTCCCCTTCCTTGTGAAGCCAACCAAATCACTCAAGGCCGAATCAGATACCTCTACCTCCACTGGAAATCCCAGCATAACCCTGTCATGTTTCCTCAAGATCCGCCGGCAGTCACACATGATTAACGAACTGCCTTGTCTGCCCCCAAAAAACAAATGTAAGGAAATGCGCCGGACAGACGCTAAGCGCAAGTTGAGCTTTCAGGAATGCTTTGAAGCATTTTGACATTGAGAACACGCTGGGGAGGTCACACAGTAGGGTCTGCTAGTCCATATAGTTTTATGATAATGGAAAGCAAACGCCATGGAACAAACAATATAACAGACTTTCACTTCCAGTGTTCAACCCCCCCCCCACCTCACCCCAAGTGTCTAATGATGCCGATTGTGTTTGAGGCTTATGAGGACCAGACTTCTCCAGCATGTGGCACACATTTTTCTTTGCGGTGTGCTGGAATTCAGTCATCTCCGAGAGGGAAAGGCAAAACAAGTCTGCTTTCCAATAAGCATTGGGAAAGAGTGAATGCTGAGAGAGCGAGGAGAGAGAAGGGGGAAATATAGTTGATTTTATGTCTATTTTTTTCTTTGATGAGAAATACAGGTAAATTAAAAGAAAATGTATATGCAGAATTTGCAACTTGCTATTGTTATGTAGATATGGGCTGTATTAAAGTGGAATCCAATCATTTCAACTAGAGATCTATGTAATCACCAATTGTGCGTGATTGGGAAATCTGGAAATCCAATCTGGAATTTGAATTTGCAACTTGCTGTTACTAATCAAAAGTAGGTCATATTAAAGTGCAGTCACATTTTACCATTGTTCAGTCAATTTCAGTTCAGTAAAATCCAGTTATTTCAATAGAAATTGTGATTTTTGTATGAGGGCACAATCAATAATTCCGTATTGCAATGTTCAGTTGCTAATTAGATGTAGGTCATATTAAGCCTAGTTCACACTACAGGATTTTAAGCCCGATTTGCCAGTAAACCAGCTCACCAAAATGTAAGGGCTGTTATTGGGGGAATATCATGAGGTGATTGGTGCTTGTCAATCTTTATGCGTGAACAACTAAACGATGCATCAAAGAGGCTCACAGTTGCCAGCAACGCCAAAGAAGTGTCTAGCATGCCAAATGCCTGGACCAGCCTCGACATCATGTGGCATCTGGTGTTGTGACGAGCCAATGAAAAAGCAAAACGTAGGTTGAGGTCAGCGAAAGAAAAACAGTGCTAATTTCTTCCCGCAGTCCATTTTCAAATAAACAAACTCCTGTTTGTCACCTAACGACTCTACAAACCACGTTTTGTCACAGGAATGACGTGAGAAAACCAGTGGTTTGTAGAGTCGTTAGGTGCCAGAGTTGTTGTCAGCCTGGTAGTGTGTTACCGATCATTTACGTATTTTCACGTATGAACACCACAATGACTTAAAGACAGACAGTCAAGTCACGTAGTATGAAACACAGTTATCTGCCGACATCTAAAGCGGTGTAGTGTGGACCTGGCTTTAAGGTGCAGTTACATTTACCACTGTTCAGACATTTTTTAAACAGAGAAAATCCAGTAATTTCTATAGGAATTCACAGAATCATGAATATGTAGCATTAGGGCAAAATCCACGGCAAAATTTGAAATTTCAATTTACAACGTAGGTCAACGTATGAATGGGCTGTCACATTTACCATTGTTTAGTGAATTCCAGTTAGTTATCAATAGAAATCCACACAATCTGGAATTTTGTATGACGGTTAAATCCTAACAATCTGGAATTTTTCTATGAGCGTTAAATCCACACAATTTTGAATTGTGATTTGCAACTTGGTACTATTTAATATGACCTAATACTTATTGTGCAGTTATATTTACTATTGTTCAGCAATATTCTGCAAGAGAAATCCAGGGACTGCAATTGAGATCCATGGAATTTCGAAATCCACACAGTCAGGAATTTCACTTTTTAACGTGCTTTAATTGATAATGTAGGTCATATTAAAGTGGAATCTCATTTACCATTGTTCTGAATTTTTTTAAAGATAAAATCCAGTCATTTCAATAGGAATTCACAAAATCATCATATACTCAACCATTCTTCTCCTATGACTTTGTCTATGTCTTTGACTATGTCTTTTCCACCATCTTAGAGAATATTACTGCGTAAGTGTAAACAGCCTCAGATTACGCACATGCGTGTGCTTTCACCCGTTAACAAGGCTGATTAAGTCAAATACTTAAAGCTTGAATATGCAGTGTGTTGAGCATGGTGGAAGACGTAAATAACGGTAGAAGAGTAAATTATGTTATTTTTGTTTTATTTGCGCAAAAAAGTATTCTCGTAGCATCGCAAAAGTTGATCCAGTTATGTCACATGGGTTTTTTGCTGGTGTTTTTGCTACATTTCTGGATCAGGGATCATTTCAGGTATATTGCTGTCTATGGAATTTCATTTTTGGGTGAACTAACTCTTTAAGGTGTTGTTTCTTTATTTAACAATTTTTAGCTGGCAGAAACAAAGATAGAAAGACAGTCATTTCAAGCAGAATCTATGTGATCAAGACTTTTGTGTAAGGGCAAAATATTTCCCTACAAAGATTGTGCAATGTTGGTCAAACAGTCCTACGCATGTTTTGCGTTGACCATCAAAAAGTCATATGGTTTAAAAGTGACTTCACAACACTAGACAATGGACCATTTGTGGACGCTAAACTTTTACTAATGTCACTACAACTTGAGGAAGATTTTCATTCTGGAGAATTTCATTTGATTGCATGAAATGAGCGAGATCAGGATGACTGATTTCTTGGTTTCCCTGGAGGAGGATGACTATAAATTTTAAATGCATCTATCTGCTAAAATTACCTGCTAAAAGTGAATTTTAAGAGTGCACAATCATACAGATTACCTCAAAGCTAATATATATGCACTAAAAGCCACAAAACTACCATTTTGAGCACAATTATGGGCTTACTGGGCTGAGGAAATTCTTTCTAATTATCATGTCGGCTAACTTGTTTACTCCAGTAATAACACTCTGTGTTTAAAATGTCTGATAATAGTAGAGGTTTGGAGCCCTTATATGAACCCACGTACCTGGCCAAGGCGATCAGTAGTTAAATGTTTTCCACAACAGCCGGGGAAAGTTAAACAAAACATCTGTTGTAGATCCATGATTTTTAAACTCGTTGAAGAACTGCATTGCGAAGAAAACTCTCCAAACCAGCATTTGGCCTTCAGTACTAGATTTGATCTCCTCAACCAAAATGGGTTCAGCCCTGATTTGCAAACAAGGAATGTTCTCTTGTGTGTGTAGAAAGCTTTAAAATGGTAAACAATCAGGAAAAAAGGGAATAAATATTGTCACTGTGTGGCAAACACTTCTGGTACTTTGTACTTTGGTACTTTAGGTAACCAGTTTCTCACTGATATCAACAAATTGGAATGGGACAACACAGTCTACCTGCTGAGATCTTAGAATAGAGGTAAATAAGAGTGTGTACCTTTGCACGGCTTACAGGAAACTATTCCCAGGAATCCCAGCAAGCTGACTTCATTAATAGGCAGACTGGTATTGGACCAGGCAGTGTCCAGGCGGCCGGCTGCACAGCACTCTTCCCTGCTCACGCCTCTCATGAGCACCATGTCACAGCGGTGCTCCGGACCCTGCTGCAACCAGCACATGCCAGCTAGACAAACAAATACAGAATGAAAACATACATCATCCATCTCAGATTATTGCCAACGAGACAACCCTGACATCAACTTGTGATGTATTTTCTCCATTCCTTCACAGTAGCACATATTAATCTGGAAAGTATTTGAGGACTACAGATGATCTCAGATATGTCATAATACCCAATAAAATGTGTTATAGGAGAAATACTTAAATTATGAGGAATAAGGAACATTTTTTACAGGATTTTACAGGTTTTAGCTGGTCAATCAGACTGGTCTTAGTTGTTTTCAACTGGTCAGGAAGCTGGTTTTAGGTTTTGGCCACTTCCAGACCAGCTAGAACCACCAGCTAAAACCAGCTAACCAGCTCATAGACTAGTTTTAGGTGCTTTTATATATTCCAAAAGTGGCAGAGAGCCCTCAGAAGTGGCACTTAGCTGACTTTACACAGACTGTTTAGTTTTGCTGTTTAAGTTGGCATAAATGCATTTACACAAACACAACTGTAGGCTTTGATACTAAGGGGTGAAGCTGTTCATAGCAGGCTTCATTTTTTTTCTGTTTTTAATGCTGAATTCAGTTTTTACACTGAATTGTAAGCAGGCACAGAACAACCCTAACACGTAAAGCTTTAATTAATAGGTAAACGCCAGTGCAATAAATCTAAAGTGCATTGAGTTTAGATCCATTTGCAAAATTAGCATTATTGTAGCCTTCCCACAAAGGAGGGTCAAAAATTACTTCTGATAGGCTTAAGTTTACAGTATAAATTATTTAGCCATAAAATTATGTGTGCATCTAGAGGTTTCTCGAGCTTTTTGGAATAACATTTCACTAACCACAAATGTTACATACAAAGTTTACGCTAGTAAACACGCCTTTGCGTGAGGAGGTAACCATAGCAACAGCTGCTCGATCGCTGTCAGTATTGAACTGCACATCCACTAAACCTAAGTTTGTTATTTTTAATGTCATTATTATAAATTAGCGTAAGTGTTTTCTTTAAAACGCACCAGCGTGTGTTTACTTCACACGCGTAAAACATGCATGCCGTAATCTCTTTTACCAACACTGGAAGTTAGTCACCATACTTCTATAGCGAGATAATGACGAAAAGCGAAATATTCGTTCACTTACCGTTCGTTCGATGATCTTCAAGTATTTCACAAACTGAAATAAGTATCACACAGTGTAGCACAGCCAAAAAGTTCATGATGCTGTTGAATACTTCTTTACACAGATGTTTGGACCAGCGGCGTCCCTTAAAAGTACTGAGACTGATAAGAAGTCTGGAGAGCTATTAACGTGGGTTGTTTCCACTAGGTTTCGTGAATGGGCTTGTTGTAAGTGATTTCGGTCCGCCTCTGTATAAATATTTTGCCCGAGTAAATTATGCTTCTGGGATGGGCGATGATTCCAGCCAGTTACGTTGCTGATGCAGTTGTGTACTTGAGTCAGTTCTCGGATATGAGGCTGAAAACTCCCACAACTTCATCTCGGTCCGTCTGAACTCAGTTAACCAAGATAACCTTAATGGCAAATGTATAGATTATGATTAAGTAAATATAAGTATCTTTCTCTCTTTAAATTTAATATGTATTAAATTCTTGCCTTACAAAACAAAGCAAACATTGGACATAGGTCAATTTATTATAATAATGTACAATAATAACTATATGTATAGTAAAGCTTTTACCTCAGTATAGTGTTAGCCTTGAATAAAAATTAAAAAAAACACCCTTGTCCTGAGCAAAAATATCCACCTTTCAGTTAAAGTCTACCGTAATTATACAGCTGAGTCTTGTCTGACCAACATACAAAACCACTGCTAGAGAAAACACTCAATTTGTGCAATTGCAGTTTGAACCAAAACCTCATAGTTACTGAGATTTATCTCTTGTAACAACTAGCTAGCCCGGCTTCCTTTAGTAAATGTACATTTATAATGTGCATGAAGGAAACATGATGCATTAATGAAGATAAAGGTAAATTTGGTTCAATTTAAGGTTTAATTTGACTTACGGGAAACATGCAAGTATTTTTGTTGACCCTGGTACAATATTGTGATGAACCAGATTTAAAGAAACAGTTTACAGTTTTTGTGAAGTTTAGGCTTACAATCAGTGTTTGGTGCGTGAACATCAGTGTCAGTCATCTATCATTTAATCTGATTTTAGGCATTACTCGTGGGTAAGTTCTTTTTTTTCCTCAATGTACACACAGCACCCCATATTGACAGAAAAACAAAGAATTGTTGACATTTTTACAGATTTATTAAAAAAAGAAAAACTGAAATATCACATGGTCCTAAGTATTCAGACCCTTTGCTCAGTATTTAGTAGAAGCAACCTTTGGTCAAATACAGCCATGAGTCTTTTTGAAAGATGCAACAAGTTTTCCACACCTGGATTTGGGGATCTTCTGCCATTCCTCCTTGCAGATCCTCTCCAGTTCTGTCAGGTTGGATGGTAAATGTTGGTGAACAGCTATTATTAGGTCTCTCCAGAGATGCTCAATTGGATTTAAGTCAGGGCTCTGGCAGGGCCATTCAAGAACAGTAATGGAGTTGTTGTGAAGCTTAGGGTCTTGTTGGAAGTTAAACCTTCAGCCCAGTCTGAGGTCCTGAGCACTCTGGAGAAGGTTTTCATCCAGGATATCCCTGTACTTGGCCACATTCATCTTTC
>JAUYWG010000060.1:6583536-6603413 GCA_034779775.1 Enteromius afrohamiltoni | reverse complement strand
TTGTGGTGGGTGGCCGAAGGAAGCACTTGCTCAAGGACTTTCTCACAAGGTTTGGATCTACAGAAACTCACTTAGTGCTGTTTTCCATTATTCATCTAACACTTATTCATGAATAACAGTCACCCATCGAAGATCACAATATTTATGAGGTGCAAAACTGAGTGCAAGGACTTACTGAAAAATGTCTGATTTTGATTTGCAGTGATGAAAAACACACCACGGCTGCGGCACCACTATGACAGAATCTGAAAATGATCTGATCCTGGTAGAAAGGAGGGGGGGAATGTACAGAATATGAGCTATGAATGTTTTTACAGTTGCCTTACATTTATTCAGTGGTTGAAATGTAAGACTTGAAGAATGGTATATGTTTTGGCTGTCAAGCATAAAATGGTACAGCTAAAAAAAATGTATATATATATATATATATATATATATATATATATTGTTATAGTAATAATAATAATAATATGTATGCATGCTGTTTGTATAATGAAATAGAAATAGTAGCAGCAACAAAAATAAATTATAAATTACATTAAAAAAATGTATTCCACAGAAATGGTTCAAGCTCATCTAATAATAATACAAATTATTTTTTTAATAAATAATTTGTATTCTAATGTATTCTAATGCACATATATATATATATATATATATATATATATTGCCATTTCAATAAATTATTTAAAAATAGATTAATAATAATAATGCACATTTTATTTTACGTCAACATGAGAAGTTGGAACATGTTAAACCAAACTAATATGTCAATATATAATAATAACAGTGTTATATAGCTATAGAAAATCAAGCATTTTTACCTGGAAATATCAGGGAATTTTATGATTACAAAAATGGACATTCAGTTCAGTGGCATTTGTAATTTGTCAAGCCAAACTAATATTTAATTTGTTTTGTCATAGATAAAATTCACTATAATTCACAATAATTCCCTTGACAGTTTTAGTGGCGCTGCAGCTAGTGACGTAAGCCTCATTATTTAGCAATCCCGCCCTCTACTGGTGATTGTGTGAAGCAAGACTGAATATTTCATTCCTGCGAAGACCAAGAATGATAAATGACACATTTTCCAATTGTATACGGCTTGTGATCAAATACGCTGCTTTATATTTTGTCAATAATACATTACCTGATAAAGAAGTAACCCTGAGTTTTCTTTATGAACATTAACTAATATATGCATGTGATGGTAATTAATCTAAATCATCAGGACCTAGTTATTCACTATTTTATAGTCTTCGGAGAAGATGCTCTTAGTTCTGTTCAGCAATAAATAGGCCTACATAAATTATAAAGATGTTTGCTAATATGATTATGTTGGATAATGCTGATACTAATGATGTTTGCTGATTTGATTTAGGGATTTTAACAGAACAGAATAAACACATGATTCATTTTGTCGCATAATGAGATAAAAGCTTTGATTCACATCTGTGATGCAGAATAAAAGCTCAACTGGGAACAGACGCATATGCCTAATGCCATTAAAAGCCCAAATCTTGTCAGAAACATTGTGCAGTAATCATCCATTAATAATAAAGTAAAGTAAAACCCCACATTTGAAGATTCTGGCATTAGAGTTCCCTTTAGTTTTCGATATCACACAAACACGCATACTCAGTTAATTCCCTTCTCGTGTGTGCTTCTGAATGAATAAATTCACCAAAGAGGAAGTAGGTGACTAATTCATTCACCCCCTCACACCAACACACCTTGCCTCCTTCTTAATGGCCATTTAAAGTCCCTCCAGCTGTTCATTGATGGGTAAGTTAATCCCTCTTAGCCGGCTACGCCGTGGGGTGTAGATCTTGCTGCAAAGGACAGGCTTTGACGCAACACAGACTAAAAGGAGAGCACACTGGCAGGAAGCCTGGGAGCCTCAGGGCGATGGGAAGCATCCTACACTCATGTCTGCTCAGGCCCAGTGAAGAGGACACAAACATCAAGCACAGTTTGCCATCGAATTGACAAAGTAAACAATTAAGTGAGCATCTATTTGTAGAGGGTAATAATGGCTCTAAAACACGGCTGAAAACAAACGGACAAAGTAGAGTATACAAAGAGCTATAAAAAAATGTACATTTTGAGGATTGTGCTCCATGATACACATTTTGATTTGCAGTAGGTTAGTGATTAGCTTTGAAGGTGTCTGGTAAATAATTTCATTAATGATTGTTTTGGTATTTTCAAGAATTGCAATATGTGATTGCATTACAATGAATGAATTCCAAAATAAATTACAGTGAACATTATTACTGGCATGCAGTCCAATTTGGCCTTACCTAAAAAAAAAACCAATACAAAATGTGTGCCCAATACTGAGATAGTTTTTTTAAAACACTTCTGACAACAGTTAACTACAAAGGTGTGCTAGAGACAGATCACTACTCCCCCTTGTTAAAAAAAACAGCATGGTTAAGTATGTTTGAAGCTGGGATGCTGGTTTGAGCTGGTTTAAACTGGTCCTTTGCTGGATTAAGCTGGTCCTTAGCTGGTCATGGACCAGCGTTAACCAGCAAAGGACCAGCTTAATTCAGCATCCTAGCTTCAAAACATACCTAATCAGCATATGCTGGCTTTTCCAACAGGGCCATTATCGGACTACACAGTAATATGCTAAAACATGGTTACTTTTTGTGTTGCAGATAACTGATGTTTACACTAACTAACACCCGCTGCGTGGCGGAGACATAATGTGCAATTTCATCCTACCATATGTTAAAGGTAAGGTGGAGGATTTCGGATAGTCCATTTAAGCTAGCTTGGCGTTCCATCATCCCACCCTCCCTGCAATTCACTCTCCAAAGCCACGCCTCCTCCAAAGCACATGTGAAGAGACTCTTAACCAGCAACAAATGTTTTTAAACTAAATCACCCACATTGCCTTTTATATGAAGTTTTGGATCCAAACATTTTTATTTGCACGTGGCTTGTGCTCCTGGGGTGCTGGTCTCTGCTGAGGTAAATAGTTGGTGTCAGTTATTAGAAATATGAAAGACAAACTAATGCCTCATTGTTTTGGACGTTCTAGGCTACTGAATTTTCGGTAGAGATACATGCAATATTTGGAAGGGTTTAGCGAGAGCAAAAATGGGAATTGACTGATTAGCAACTCATATAGCATCACCCGAACTGTTGTATGAACAGGACATTTTGTGAGTCACACTGTTTGTGAACTTAGCGAAAGCATTCACGTGTTATGATGATCCCTGGAGTATGGGGCTGAAAAGTAAGGATGATGGTGATTAATACTATGTCCACATATTACCAGCTGTACAGTAGGTGGCACTGTTATGGCACTAGCACCTTCTATGACACTTGGCAAACTGAACTACTGTATGCTATTGCGTTTGAAATGAGTGGGTGTAGGATGAGAGTGAGTCGTGATGTGTTGATCATAGCACTGGTCTACAGCAAAAGGCGCTAAGATTGCTTCTTGGTAGCAGGTGTTTCAACATAAGTATAGGGGTTAAGAGGGCAAACACAGTTAGCAAATGCATTTTAGATCTGGACTCTAGCACATATGTTTATTTGATTATTTTCTTTTATGTCAAACACTAATGTATGATTGATAGCTTAAATAACTATGACAAATCGACCAATTCGTACACAGCGCTGCTAAAACATTGTAATTAGAGACTGATTGAATGTTTTAATGAGAGTTATCGCAGTGCTGTTTCATTTTTGAACAACAGACAGTCATAGATGACAGTGAGGACTAATTTAGTTGAAGGATGTGCAGGGTCTATTGTGATGCACTGATGGGATATCACGACAAAGCATTTAGTCTTACTCATGACATACTTGACAATGACCCTCAATACAAAACAAGAGGCAAAAAACGATCTGCATTATTTGCCTGTTTAATCAGTATCGCTCTATTGTTGAAACAACAAACGAGTTATATTTGAAATACTAGACAACTTTGCCACAACATAACCAAGCGTGCCATATAAGGAGCTTGATGTAATAATTTGATTTAAAAATTAGCGTTAAGATAGCACTGTGTTTGTGATTTTTATATGTGTTACAGGTTAACGTTGAACTTTAATGTTAAAGGAGCGTTTGCTGGATTAAGCTGGTCCATAGTTTGATCATGTGCTGATGTTAGTAAGGGCCAACTTAAACCAGTTAAGGACCAATTAAGGACCGGCTGAAACCAGCACCCCTGCTTCAAAGCTTACCTAACCACCATGCTGTTTTTCTTTTCTTTTCAAGGCTGGAATACAAGTTGACCAGCTAACCTGTTTTTCCCCTCACTGTAGTGTAAATCAGGGTATGTGCAGAATTAAGAAAATACACAAATATATTCCCATATTATATAACACTGAATTACAATGCAACTCTGGAAAGATGTATAGAAAACTTTTTTTTATATGTATACTATATTTCGTAGCTTTAAAAATGCTGCGATTGCGGAAGAGAAGATAAAATTGTCTCCTTGTTTTTATTTCTGGCTGTATTGAAGTAGAATCATTTCTGTTTTAACGCCTCAGTGGGAAAAAATCTAATTTAATATATATAGACTGTTCACAACTCTTGAAAACTTGCTAGCTTAGTCGGTCAGGACACAGTTGCCATGGCAACAAATGACTGGAGCGTAACATTCTCGCGCCGGGGCAGCGTTTGAGCTTGAGTGGCTGAGAGAGAGCGGGAGCTTTTCCCGCTTCTCACCTTTCCCGCTCTCGCGCTGTTATGAGGTGAAGAAACTCGGCGACCTGTTAATGGTGTGAAAATAAGCAACGAAACGATCAGGCGCTTTCAACTGTATTTTTAGCCACAACGCCGACTGACGGCTGTCACCGCTGTTTCTGTAACTGAGGTTGGTGAGTGTTCAGCGAGAGAGACTGGGATATACTCCCATCCATACTAAATGAGTTACACTATATTGTTATTGTTGCACTAAATAATCTTTTTTCTTGTGCGCATAATGTTTTTGCATGCTGAGTAAAGAGCCATTCAGCTTACTGATACGGAAAACTAGAGGTACAACAGCACTGTCACCAAAGTCCTTCAAACCACGGTTCTGTGTGAAACACCTAACATGTAAAAAAACAACAACAACACATAAAAGCCTCCAGTATGATATCTGCATGAAGAACCTTTATAAGCTGTATCTTTCTATGCCCGAGTGCGTTTGACCACCAAAGTACGGCTCGTTTGGCTAGTGTGATATCTCCGAACCAAAGCCAACACGGTGCAGAAATCGCTTCAGTCTACGGCGGAGGTGCAATGTTTGTTTTACAATTGACTGTAAGAGGGTAGCCTGGGCCCACCCATACTTCCTGTGACACTACATTCAATTTCGCGAGCAAAGTCAGTCTGGCAAAGCTGCCATTTTAGAGCATTTCCGTTCCCAAAAAAGTGGGAACCAATGAGAAACGATCTCCCCTTCCCCCGGCACAATTGAGGCGGGGGTAACGCGATGACGCAGCAGTTCTGCGACCCGAAACCATACCACAACATGGCATGTACTGAGCACCAACAATCGTTCGACTCTGTTTTGCAGCTGTTTTGAGAAATTTTCATGACAGGTTTTCTTTGAAAACGGAGCAGAAGTGATTAAAATATGAAAAGACATTTTTCTACTGCTTTAATGAAGCTGGATACAATTGGTTATGGTGGCTTCAGGTTCCGCCGCTACGCATACGTCATTGGAATGAGTGGTCTGATTGGTTGTAGATTCGTCCAGTAGTATACAGAGGCATCTGATGGACGCAGGTTAAGCCCGCCTCCCAGAAGGCGGGTAGTAAGGTAGTTTTGCCAGACTAAGCTCCTATGAGCTTTATAGTCGAGGAAGCCAGGCTAGTAAGAGGGACCTTCAACGAGTACGCTGCTCTTCCTGTTTATTCTGAAACCGTTGCACCATTATGACGTAAGCGTGCTCCGGCACGAATGCTGAAACCCTATGTGAGTTTACACCCTGAGTACACCCTTAGTGCTTCAAAAAAAACTTACTTGCAGTAGTTCCTCAATTAATTTGACTCATTTACTTTCATTACCTCATTACCTCACCACATCATTAGTTTAGTAATGTCAGAACCAAAAAGCGATACCCCGTGGTGACTGGTTGTTTATATGACATTAAAGATAAATGCTATGAGTTTTGTTATTCTCTAAAAATAAAGGAGTGAATTAAATTTGATGCAGCTTTTTTTCTTTAATATTTCATATTATCCATTGAAACGATCCCATTTAGAATATTTATAAACAGAATTGCATTTCCTTTTTTCCCAAATGTATTTCTTCCTCAAAAGAGCAACCGGAGTGGTCATAAAGTCCTATTCAATATTTCCAGCCCCTCCTTATTTCGTACACAGCGCTCATTCAGTGCTAAACACATTATAATGATACAGAATAAGGAAGGATGCAGCTGTTATTTACTCTCCTGTGAAATAAATTACCCTTCAATCACAGGGCACATCAGTACTCAACATGAAGCAGGATATGAGCCAAAGGTTGAAAGAAGAAGAAGAAACTTTATAAATATTTAAACAATTGAAAGGGCAGACGGGTCTTTAAAATTAACAGCACAGCTCCATGCAGATATCAACGTTAAGGGGATTTACCGTAGGATGTAGGCACCATGCTGTAACATATGCATATTTAATGACTCCTTTCAGAAAACATCCTTGTCTTGAGGAGCAGCATTAAGCACCAAGTTATTGTATGCACAGCATGTGTCTGTCTTCCTATTATGTTTTTTTGGCCACAGTGAATTGCACGGAAATGTATTTGAATCCTAGAACTTTTTTACTTTTATGACTTCGCATCCCTTGTTTGTGCACTTGTAAGGCTGAAATTTACATTCTGCATGATTAACATGGATCAGATGTAGTCTTTTACATATTCATAAAGACCATAATGTCTGAGTGAATCAGCTGTTATATGAATTCCTCATCAAGAAACTTTGACCTTACTCTGTATTTGCATCCTTTTGGGACTAAGCAAGGTCTGATGACTCACCGTGAAACTGGCAAAGTTCTCGCTTTTATTGTCACAAGTTAATGGTTGAGGGAAAAAAATATATACACACCTTCCGTGCACATAGTTGCACCTACGTTAAAGACCATATGTTCATTACCTACCTTTAAGTTGTTGAGTATGATAACACTGCAAAACATGACTCATTGGTTATTTTCATGCTACATATGCTAATCTGTTCTCCTTGGACCTAAAAACATTTTCCTCCATGGGCAAGATTAGTCTGTCCTTTCAGACAAATCACCCTCAGAAGTGAATGACTTTCGGTGCGAGAACATCTGCTGTGGAAATCATTTCAGGTTTATTTGGGAAAACTGCTGTTTTCTGAGCAGTTACTGCATGTTTGAACTTTAAATTTAAATGAGCTTTTGCTCTGTTAATATGTAAATAGGCTATATATACAGTGGGTACGGAAAGTATTCAGACCCCCTTAAATTTTTCGCTCTTTGTTATATTGCAGCCATTTGCTAAAATCATTTAAGTTAATTTTTTCCTTATTAATGTAGACACAGCACCCCATATTGACCGAAAAACACAGAATTGTTGACATTTCTGTAGATTTATTAAAAGAGACAAACTGAAATATCACATGGTCATAAGTATTCAGACCCTTTGCTGTGACACTCATATATTTAACTCCGGTGCTGTCCATTTCTTCTGATCATCCTTGAGATGGTTCTCCACCTTCATTTGAGTCCAGCTGTGTTTGATTATACTGACTGGACTTGATTAGGAAAGCTACACACCTGTCTATATAAGACCTTACAGCTCACAATGCATGTCGGAGCAAATGATCATGAGGTCAAAGAAACTGCCTGAAGAGCTCAGAGACTTAGACAGAGAATTGTGGCAAGGCACAAGATAATAAAGATACCTCTTTACTGTAGATTTCTGTATGTAAAAGAATTCCTGGTTTTGTTTTGACTCCTTTACACATTTTATAATCTCTTATATTAAACCTAAAAATTGCATTCAGTCCACCACACAGTAGTTTAAGTTTGCAGAATATATTTCATAAAACCAGTTGTTTCAGTTGTGGCAGTGTCCTTTTGCCTTTTGTTTGGTAATTTAGGTGTGTTAAAAAAAACAAATGTGAAGAGTAAGCGAACCAAACTAAATGAACCATTTTTTAATCAGGACTCAGTAAAACCATAAATATAATTTATTTTGTAGATAGATGTTCACTGGTTTATCTAATGTTTTCTCTGCCTCTCTTTTTCTTTCTCCTCTTATAAATACACACAGTCATTTGTCCTTGAGGAGCATTTGAAAAGCTTTTTTTCATGATCTTTGACTTCCTTGTATCCATAAGCACATGCCATTTCAGACAAGCATTATTCTGTAATTTAATATGTAGCGTCTGATTGGCAACACATTGAGCTTTTTTTTCCATGGTGACGAGGTAAAAGCAATATTAGTCATAGTTTGTGTAACATAGAGAGCTGGCTAAAAGACTTTTTCTGTGAGGTCATGACGCACGAATTGGTTGCAACTGCTGCTGTGACTGAAAAGGTATACATTTTATACTTTCAAGGTGAAGCTGGATAAGCATACTGTATACATTAAAACAAAATAGCCAACAGTGTCTCACTTTAGATTAACTGCAGGCAGGTTCTCATATATGAGAAAATAAATGGTAACTTAGTTGTAGTATTTAGATTTAGTGCATGGAATAAAATCTCTAATATTTGCTTTTTAGCAAATGTTTAAACAATAGTAACTTGCAATGTAACTTGAGTGGCAAAAATGGTTGAATGGTTTAAAATGATGATTATTAGTACTTTTTTTTTTTTTTTTTACAGTTGACATTAATATTAACTTTTAGTTAACTATAACAATGCTGATCTAAAAAAAAAACTGTCATGAAAAATATTACATTCTAACTTGCCAGAAGCATCTTGTGTTTATAAAAGTGGCAATAATTAATTCTTGGTTATTTGTAACCAATCCTGCTTCCCAGACCCCAATTTGCAAATTGGAGACCTTTGCAATAGTCTGTCCTTTCAAAATTGAAAAAGTAGTTAATTTTGCCAGTGCATTTGTAGTTCTAAGTTGGTAATCTAAAATGAGGTCAGACAGGGCCAACCCCATTACGCATTTCATTATGTGTACCAACCTCATAATTTAAGGTTGATTTTCTTTACCAGTCAGAATGCAGTTTTTGAAGTGTCATTATAATAAATGGCATGAAATCTAAAATGGTTGATTTGTTCCTCAATACATAATGCTAGCGGGACACCTAAAAGTAAATTTTATTTCTGGGAGCTCGTTACTTTCATGATGTCCTGTTTTGATTATTAAAAGCTTATTCCCTGGCTTGGAATAATGTTTGGTTGTATGCAATCAAGGACCAATGATCATTTTGATTGTACATTAAGGGGGTAATTGTGTTCCGATTTTAGTCCAAATGAGATGTGTTCATACGTGTCAAATGTCAATGTAATTTTACACATTCGATTGCTTGGTCCAAACCTAAATTCAAACCACTTTTCAAATGAGTGCCACAAACAAAGTCTTTGTTGCTTTGCAGTTTGAGTGTACAGAAAACCTTCTGACTCCATCAATCAAAATAAATAAAGGTTTTATACTGGCATATTTGATTCCATGAAGATCCTTTAAGTTCCATGGAACCTTTCCATTGCACAAAAGGTTCTTTGTAGTATTCAAATTTTCTTTGCACAAAGAAAAATGTATTCTTGTTAACTTCTCCTTTCCTTCGTGATTTATAGTGCCAGTTTATCAGGATGTGACGATTTTGTTCTCTTTGTTGCATTTAAATTTGCAGCTTTGGAGGTAAACCCGACCTCCTAAAGGTCTCTTTGGGGAACCCAAAATAGTTTTCAGTGACATCAGTCTTTTGGAACCTTTTAAAAAGCGAATTTCTGTCACAGCACCGTTTTTGTCCAGCACTGTGCGTTGATTATTTCCGGCATGTAGCATTTTACTCAGCTCTGGTTCTCTCTGTCGAGCTGTTGAAGTAGCCGATTAGAAAGTGGTGAGTGGTAAAGTTGCCATGGCAACTGTGAGTCATTCTGCGGCAAGCGGAATAGTCACACTTCTACAATAGAATGTGCTCCCCTTTGTGTCTTTCTTTTAACACGGCCACATCTTGGATTTGGAGTGCATTCTTTTGTGTTTTCCAGTGTCAGACAGAGGGAAATGACTTCCCTCGACTGTAAACTACAGGTGCAGAGGTCAATTGCGTTTAAATGAACTCACAGTAAGCGGCAATACGCAGCTCTGTTTGTGCTAGACAGGCTATTAACTCATGGCCGGCGTTATCATGCAAACCCTTCAGAATCTTCATTGCATCTGAACATTTTCTTTGTTTAATTAATGAATGAATAAATTAAGAGCTAGTAGTGTTGCCCATTTACACCCACAGATTTACAATTGTTGTGCTGCTGTCAACGCAGTCTCGACGTTTGCAGCCACTGATTATGAGACAGCCAGATTGGGTCGATCTGTGACGTATGCCTATGTGAAAAGTGCTTATGTCACTCTGTGGAAGGATCTGTGATGATCTTGACATAATTAATAATTAAGAGTCATTTATTATAGGCTATGTTGTGTAGCCGTGTTTTGACAAACGTTAAAGTCAAAGTTGTTTCAATAAAATAAGAATTTGTTCATTTGTTGATTTACGTAGGCTGGCAAACAATATTTTAACCAATCCTTATAATGTCTTAGCGAATGTTTCTGTCAAACCATTGATAAAGAATGTCCGAATTTAATAGGGTTAGACTGAAGCAGTTTATTGTGCATCAGTCAATCTTAAAATTCAATATAGAGCTTAATCTCAAATTTAAGAGAGACTTAAATAGAATGGCCCGGTTTCACAAACGTGGCTGAGCTTAAGCCAGGTCTAGGCCTAAGTTAAATTAAAATATTAAAGGTGCTCTATGCGATGTTGCAGGATTTTAGCTCGATTTCATTTTTCATAGCTTAAGCCTTGTCTGTGAATGTGTTAAATGCACTTTTTGGTAATTGTTTAAAATGTAAACTATAAAGTGTTTATCTATTTTGAATGCTTGATTCATATTATGTTGTTTGCCTAGCAACAGTAATGTTCAGTGCTTTTTTTTTTTTATCACCAAGGCTGCAAAAATGCTGTCTTACAAAAATGCATTATCTGTGTGCATTTTAAGATCAAACAATGGCAATAATGTACTTTAAGATATCTCAGTGCAAGCTTTTTCCATTTTAGACAGCTTTTAACAGTTATTTTAATCTAGGACTAGTCTTAAACCCTGTTCGGGAAACTGCCCCTTTGTGTTTAATAGTGAAGCGCAGCACTGTGTTTATTTACACATGAACAGATCCCATGATGACCCATTGTTTTCAGCAGCTCGTTTTGCTGCTTCAAATGAAGTCCATCATTCTCTCTCATCCACACCTATAATACTTATAATACTACAAAGAATTATAGTCATGTTGATATATACAGGGGTTAGGGTTAGAGGATATTATCACATTGAAGAAACTTTGGAGACTGGAATATCATTCAAGCTTCTGGTTAGGTTAGTAAACAACCACCCGGAAATCACATCCTAGCAATTAGGAACTGTGTCAACAAGATGACCTCACCCAACAAGACATTTTGAAGGTGAGTATAATCTTCATATTTATGTATATATACAGTAGTTATACAAGAAAATTCAATGGATAAGAAGCTTTTCATGTGAATCATTCCTCTCCAGTTAAACATTTATGTGGTTGTGCTTTCTTTAGATTAGGACCATTTAAGTGTGTGTGTGTGTGTGTTTTTTTTTTTTGCCACAAAAGAAAAAGAAGAATCACAGAAGAATGACGTAACAGGGCTGTTATGGAGGTGGACACAGACAAGAGGAACCCTACGCTCATCATCCTCATAAGAGGAGGAAGAAAAACGGAGGAGGGAGAGTGTGTGGGTGGATTTGTGGGCATGAGCTGGATACTAATCAGCTTTCCAGGGATCTCTTGCTTGCTATATCTATGTCTCTTTCTATACCTCTCGGTCGGCTCCCCCCCCCTCAACTCTCCCTCTCTTTATGTCTCTTTCTATTTCTTTTCCATTGCAGTGGCACCTGCCCATTCATGTGGGCTACACTCCCTATGACTCATTCATAAGCACTGGCTCAATCTCTTAACAAGTTCCCACTTTCCTCTGCCTACCCAGCCTCTTAGGAAAGCAACTGCTAAAACCACCTCACATCTTGCTCCCTATGCAGCCATTACCGTTCATCATAGTGAATGTGAAAAAGTTTGGGGATAACACGGCAGGAAGCATTAGCATCACTTGACTAGGGTGAAACATACTAACGATCAGGAAGGTTTGAAGGCAGCAGACTTATCTGAACGTCTATCAGCCATTTATCTGATTCCAAGTATCCTCAAACGTAGATGAGACACTTTATGACGTCAATACGAACACAGAAAGGAAGAGATAAGATAAAGGTTGCTCTTTCTTTACTCAGTTTAGTTTGATTTAGTTTTCAGCCTTGTCTTAACTTTTCTTATGAAATAACTTAAGAGAAACAAAACATACACAGTATATGTATGAATGTATTTAGACCCAATTTATTTATTGCACTGCATAAAATGTTTTTCTAGCTTATATTTTATGTCTTATTTCCATGCAGCCAAAATATGTAGAAATTACAAAAACTATAGTCTTGTTTTCAGAAAAAAACAATTCAGAATTAGATGATTTTTTTGCTTAGAACAAGTATAATAATGTGCCAATGAGGTAAGCAAAATGATCTTATTTCAAATTGAAAACAAGATTATGAAGATTATGATTAGAAAACAAACTGGTGACACACACACACACACACATATATATATATATATACACTGTATATACAGTACTGTGCAAAAGTCTTAGGCCACTAGTATTTTCACCAACAAAAAATGGTTTTAAGTCGGTTATTTCTATCTTTTGCAGTAGAAAAAAAACTACCTGCAAAGCTACAGTACTGTTCAAAGTTTTAGACGCTTGTGTAAAAATGCTGTAAAATGGGGATGCTTTCAAAAATAACGCTACAAATAGATTTAATTGATCAATTATCTTCTATTAACTTAATTTAAAATCAACTTTAAGTAAAACAGCTTCTGTTGCGAGGTACACTTGCCCATAGTTTGTCAGGTTGCTTTACAGGTAGGTTTTTCTTCATCTTGTATGTTGCCACAGTTGTTCTGGATTGATTCTGTCTCAGTTTGTTCTGTTACTTCATGTCATTCCAGACAGACTGGATGATGATCAGTTCAGATCTCAGTGTGGAGCACTGAGACTTTTACACAGTACTGTATATAGATGTGTTAATATAATTTACACAGACACACATCCACATATACATACTGGAGAAAAATTAAGATATGAAAGACATCTCAGTTGTAATTTTTCTTTCCTAAGGGAATCGGATTGTTTTTGGCACATTTATTCCAATGCTTTTGAAGTCTACTGCGTCAAAAAGTCCAGTAACCAGTTTTAACATTTTCAGCACGGCTTAATTAGAGAGGAGAGCCTGAGTGACCTTCCGATAAAAGTGTGTCTTATCCAGTCTGAGTCACCGGTGTCTCCCACGCATTTTATCTCTCCCTCTCTTTCCCTCACAGAATGGAATGGGCCAATTGAAATGTTGATGCTGTGCTCTCGCAAAGTACCATTCTGTCTGCTGATGGGATGGGGTGGGGAGTGAGTTACATTTCGTCTCTGTTAATTTGTGCATTGCTGGTGACTCACTGGCCATCTCTGCTTAATGGATTGCACAGGATATTGTGTTTCACGAAGCCGAGATATTTCAGACACCATTTGTTCCTCTGACTTCAACTCTCACAGCAGTTCTATGCACTTCCATTTTGGGAATAAATGAACTATGTGCAGATAAGTCTGCAAAGGCGACCCCATGCTCTCTTGCCTAGACAGTTTCACTCTTAGTAGACCACTACGAAATTATTTGGTTAAGAAGCTTCTTCCCACTGAAACCATATGTGCTGTCAGTATGATGATGAGAAGCACATAGTATTTTGTAGCCTCGAGCGGTGCATATGCAAGCATATGCAACCTCGAGCCAAGCACGCTTCACAGGGTACAGTCATCCTAATGAATGCCAAGCTTTCGAAGGGTGAGCCGAGGCTTTTTCTTCTCTTAGCCTTCCTTTCTGAAGTACTGAATGAGGTTTCAATTAGCATAAATGCAATAAATTGCACGTGTGACCATGCAGAAAGTACAGATTTAAAGAGTGCTGTAGCTCTTGGATCATGTTTATTAGGTATGTTCTACTAAAAAGTTATTAAGAAAATTAACCAAGCCATGGGGCTTTGGTGGGGGGGGCTTCTAATTACGAATACGGTACGTTGTGTTCAAGTGCTTTGTTCCTGAAATAACAAAAATTATTGAGTTCAGCATGTTTGTTCTTACCTGTGTCTATGTCTTACCTACGCTATGGTGCCAATTTGTTGAATAAAGTCATTATCTGTGTTTTCTTTTTCCGTACAGAAAGTATTTTCGTATAACGTTACGGTTGAACCCATTGAAGGCAGATGGATTATTTGGATGATATCGTTCATACTTTCCTGGACCTTGACAGTGGGACCTTTTTCATTTTGGGATAGAGTGACCTATTAAAGCCAAAATAAATAGAAGAAATTTTGTCAAAATCCAGTGGTTTGTGAATTAAACGTAGTGTCCCATAAACTGGCAGCCATCTAAACATATACTGTCTAGACAAGCAGCTTTCTGACGGTTGCTGAACTTAGTTTTCTTTTTTTGCTATGGGAAATGCATAGTCTGTACATATATATATATATATATATATATATATACCTAAATAAACTTGAGAGCGCTTGAGTCATGTCTGACTAGAAAAAGTAGCGTTCTGATTAGGAGTATTTTTTGTTTGGCCTCACCACAGTTATATAACTATTCTTTGTACAAGTTTTGATGTGAAACTGAACTGTGATCAAACATATGGTTCCCAGTAGAGAAATGCATATCAGAAGCCTGTGACTGTCCATAGACTTAGTCATCTTCAGTTCAGAGGAGGAATATTCAGTGGGACATGAATAAATAGGACGTGTCAGTGGTCTTTGTTTCGTCGCACAAATGATTGATAGCCGCTATCATAAGCGTAAAGGCCCTTTCCCATTCTCCCTGGTTACCTGGGGCTGCTATTGATTTAGAATCATAATGACTGTACAGCCATCTTTAATTTATTAGCTTGACTGATATGAATATTTGATGTTCCCAAAGGGATATTTCAGCACCTACGATAGAGAACGGCAGGGTGGAACATAGACAGGTGCTGATAACGGTTTGCCGAAGCGAGCCGACAATCTCCTGATCTTGAAATGAAAAAATGAAAAGGACTCGGGCAAAGTCATAATGCATCATTCTTTATTGACTAGTTGGAAAAACATAACATGAAAATAAATGTTAAGATTGGTTGGTCCCTCAAGGCTCAGTAGATCTAGAACAAAGAGATCCAGGTAAACAAAACAAATGTTCGCCCCGCTTTCACGATTTATTTTTCTTTGACTGAGTAATTAGTCAAGCGGAATTTTACAGATTTTGTTTTCTTTTCTACATGGAAATTCACACATAAATATATTTTCTCTTTCATCGAAATATAGTCAGCAATAGAAATAATCCTTTTTGTCCATGGAAACATGGCAAAAAATCTCATCAAGTCAGCAAAGCAGAACTTCTTAAAATACTTTACAATATTTTAGTACCAAGTCTAATTCTTTTCATTCTCAGAGTCACACAAAAAATATGTCATTTGGTGCTTCATTTTGGATCTGCTAAACAATAATTTCTTATCACATGCAAATCTATACACAGTAATCCATCGACCGACAGGCTATTTGATTGTGCACATACTGTATCACCAGAAAGGTCCCAACTAGGTTTATGTCAAATCCAAGACATAGACTATTCTAGTGCCTGCACTGGGACCTCATTGTGCTTATATACAATTCTACTTTCCTTTGTACTGTCTTCGCTGTTCCTGACATGGATTACAGTTAATCAAAACCAAGGACCAAGGAAATTCTTGCATCATTTATGCACCTCCCACCATTCCAAACACGTATGACTGCCTTTCATGTGTTGAACACAAAAGGAGATATTTTCAATAATGTTTCAACTGTTTTTGCTCAAGTAATGAAAGCCAATGGTTTCCATAAAGCAATGCTTGGACCACACAGAATTTTACTGTATGGGTTTTTTTTTGGGGTGAACTATCGCATTTAAGTTCAAACGCACAGTAAGGCACCTTATTAATCATGTGAGATGATCAGTACGTTTCATTTAGCCAGAAACAATCAATAAACAATATGAGCTAGTCTGAAGCTCTCTTTTTTCTGGCGTTGTTAATTACTACATGCACATCAGTCATTGTTCACCTAGATAATGAAAGCCTTTCAATTCTGGACAGGGCACTTCAGACGCATCCTAAATAGTACATGTAGCTTTTAGAGAACTACTCGACAGCTCAAACAATCACCCTAAAAGGCCACAAAACAATGTGAGCCTTCCTAGACAATGCCTGCAGATGCCACCCAATGTGTTTCTTCATTACCTCAAGAGCTTCTATCACCAATGGCCTTATCGCTCTGATTTCGCAAAGATCCAACACATCACAGTCGAGAATCTGCCATGGACAGCCTTTTGTTTGCACGCTTCCAAAAAGATCAATACAGAATGCAACCCATGTCAGCTGACAGACGGGAATACTAGAATCCAATTTTATTGGAATAATTCAGATCAGCGTGAATTTGTACCGACTCTGAGATTCAACAGTTGCTAATGCTGGGCAGTGGGATTTGCTTTCAAATTATTTTATATTATTTTATATAACGCTTCTGTCCAAAAGCAGCATGTGCAGTCATCCATCTCTAGGGATACTTGTCTTGGTAATTTACACGTTTAAAAAAATGCTAATGAACACACAGAGCTCATTTCGTGAAATACATGCATGAAAAGGCATGCCCTTCTCACAATGACATTCATAAAAATGTCTCAGGCCTCATTTACACCCTTAGATAGAGGCATATCTGTGATCGTTATTTTGCAGTACTGTTTTTTCTTTCTCCATTTGCTCAACTGTTGCCTATAGTGTTTTCATGATTTATCTTGGTATTACCTCACAACAGTTTGGCACTGTATACTCAAAAATCGTTATGTCTTTTTCTCATTCTTGCAGATCTGATCAACAATACAGTACAAATGATGCACTTAAAAGATGAAAAGCAAAAGAATAATAATAATAATTCAATGGTCATAAAATTACAGTATCTCACAAAGAGGCAGTTTTAGCCATTCAGTACTTCAATGGTAAAATATAATAATAATGGATTGCAAAAGTGTCATTGGGAAACAAGCTAACACGGCTAGTGATGTGCAACTAATCCTATCTTATTTAATCCAAATTATGTACACTGTGACGTTAAAATGGGAAAAGACTTATGTTTGCTTAGGAACTGGCCCAGTGTCATGGTGTTTAAGATATGCAGTTGTTTTTGAATTACAGGTCATGTGACATGTAACAGGAAATTACAGTTTATTCCAATTATGAATGGTTGACCATTTATAACATTATTTTTAATAAAAATAAAATCTAAAATCTGAAAGCAGGTTCAACCACACAACAAAATCTCAAATGCTAATAATAAGTAGTATTGTGTATTTTACAATTTAAGAAACAGAACGTCATAACCGAATGGAGGGCTAGCTTGTACATTTAAAAACAAGAAAAAAATATTGATTTGGGTCATGAGCAGACATCCGGATAGGCAGCATTGCAATATAATTCATGCAATAACAAATAATCAATCTTTAATCTAATAGCACCCGATTTCACAGTGGATTACCTAGTGCAGAGAAAATATTGGCTTATGAAATCAACAAGTAGCTAAATGGAGAGCTATAATAACAGACTTTGACATTTCATTTGTTTAAGACTTGGTGCGTTGAGCAACATGAGGTTTGAGCCTTATCTGCCATTTATTTAACACTGAGCATGGAAGAAATGTCTCTACACAACTGGTTTAGGACATAATGAGAATGATTCCGACACCATTTAAATGACCAAAGCAAACCTGTTCCATATTGGAGCCAGTGTCAATCAAAACTTTGGACCTGTAGTTGCCGTGAAGTGTTCTTGCATGAGAAGATGAAGGGAGCCACATGCTACACTGGACTGTGATCGGGTGATGTGTAGGTCACAGTCACTGCACTACACTCGGGGGGTTCTCTGGTCCTGCGGAGATCTGAGTACAGCCGGTCTTCAAGGGTTGCCGCAAGTTTGTCGCTCAGCTCTTCTGTGATTGTCTGTGGGCCATAGCTTGTACATTCGGGTGTACGTTCATCAGGAGGCTCAGGCAGTGGCAATGTTTGCATAGAGTTCTCCCGGCCCACCAATTGCTCTCCAGCAATGTCAGCCATCGAAGGGGGTTGCGATGCCTCAAGGGCTTCCTTTTCGTTAATGGTTCCACTGCTTTCAGTGCTGGAAGATATTCTTATCTTTTCAGGGTCGACATCAGTAGTGGTATCCTGATCTGCCTTGGGTGTCTGGGGAGTACTGGTTGCACCTTCGCTGCTCTCTTCGTCGGGTGCACTAATGATTCGTGGGAGCGTGCTGTGGTAGCTAGTCTCTAGAGGGTAGTTGACAGTTTCGCCGCGTCTGAGCGGAGTGCGGTACCGGTCAAAAGAGGATTGGAAGCGCTGGCCGGGGTCGCTATGCTGTTTGGAGCGCTGCCACTGCTTACGCAGGTGCACGCGGGAACGGTGTTTAGAGCGCAGCGGAGACTCCTGCTGATCGAACTGCGGGTCATGCCGCAAGAACTCGTGGAAAAGTGCGTCCGTTTTCTCATCAATGCTGTAGTCACGACGGGAAAGGATGGGGGGATTAGGTTGAGCTTCGCGTTGAGTGAACATCTGGCCATAGGGGGACCACAGCATGGTGCTCTTGTCCATTTCTACTCCATCCACTCCGCCGCTGGCACCCACGGGTTCTTCTTCAAGTTCTTCGTCAAAAATGTCTGTGTCGAAGCTCTCGCACACGGTCCCTTTGTGACCAGAACTGAAGAAGTGCCTGCGCTCCACGGCGGAGCCATCCTTACTGCTACTGCTGCTACCAAACAGTCGCAACTCCTCGGGAGCACGTGAAGGTGCTTCTATCGAGGCGTAACCGCTGTCCATTTGGAGCAGCTTGCGGTTTCCCGGCTCACCGTCACTTCCTCTTTCAGAATCGACGCTATCCTGTTTGCGACCTTTCTCCGATCCCTCATCTAGAGGTAAGTCCGCATCCCCTTCCAGCTCATCCCCAATATCCTGTGAGGGGTACCTAGGCAGCCCTCCCATCTCGGTCTTACCACCTAAAGAGCACACACTGTCTGCATCACTACGGACAGAGTCTTTGTCATTGTTGCTGCTCTGGTCGGACGAGACATATCGCTCGAGAGAGGCTCGAAGAGTCCAGATATCACGGTACAAGGTCTGAGGTTCTAAGCTCTCCTGGTGGTAGCCCATTCCAAGACTCTCTTCCAGGGGCTCAGAGGTGAGGCCAATCACCCCACCCATCGCTCTGCTGCAGCTGGGCTCCACCATCACCTCCACCTCTAACCTGAAGAACAGCACACGTATGAAATCAGTCATGCTCATCTTCTTAAATATAGTCAGTATTTCTTTAGAATGGCGCAATGTAGCACAGCCTCTAGTCAGTGTGGGTTTGTCAAATAAATAGTTTATTTTTTGTTAATCTTTGAGCAAAGCTATTATTTATTTATATATATATATATATATATATATATATATATATATAGGATTTTTAAAGATAAATGTGAAATAGAAATTATTTGTGTATGTATTTAATGTCACTTGGACC
>JAUYWG010000060.1:6570037-6582646 GCA_034779775.1 Enteromius afrohamiltoni | reverse complement strand
TGAAATAGAAATTATTTTTGTATGTATTTAATGTCACTTGGACCACTTTAATGAGTCTTCGCTGAATAAAAGTTACCCCAAACCTTTGAATGGTAGTGTCAAATAAATTCTGTTTGTTTATTTTCCTTTTCTTTAAAGCTTATAGTCCAGATTCAGAGATGCTAAAACAGATGTCTCCATTACCGCACAGATGGTTGTGACTCACTCTGTGATGGTTAATTTGAGGAGACCAGTAAAGAGCGACAAGGACAGGAAAGTCAGTTGTGAAAGGTAAGCAAATATAAACAAATATACTAATGTTCATAAACATGTGAATTGTCCTTAATGGCCCATTTTGCAAAACAAATGCAAACTGATGGATAAAAATACCAAAAGGTACACCTGTGGCATTTCCTCAAATTCAAGGAAACAACCTCCAAATCTAAAGCAAAGCTTTTTTCACTGTAAGCTGATGATGCCAGGATAAGGCAATGCGATCAGCGCACTGAGATCAATCCAGCATGGAATGAGGTCTGCTGTATGAGGCATGAGACAGATGGTTGCTATAGCGAATGCATGGGCGAGGCAATTAAAAATACCTGCCGAGGGAGAGTGGGGGTGTGGAAGGGGGGGATAGAAGACGTGGACTAGGCCGGGTGGGGCAGTAGGTGACATCCTTGGTGCGAGCGATATACTGGATGAGGTCGATGTGATGGCTGTCATGCTCCTCCTGGTCCATGCTCTCGCTGGCTGCACGCTGCCGCTGGAACTGCCTCCGTTTGGGGGAACCTGTGGGGACAACATGAATTTTGCGACATAATTAATAGACTCACAAAGCAATTTTAAAAGCTAAATTGTAGTAGCAAATTCCACCATTACATAGTTCAACGAATTCACCAAACCATATTTCCAAACTGCATCACAGTTTTGTACTACAAGTCTAGTTTCTTGAGTTGTATTAGCCAATTACGTTAACAACTTTTTATAATCTCTAACATGCTCCTTTCCTTTTCCACCTTAAAGGGTTCACGACATGAGAAACCAAATTTGCCTTGATTTTTTGATACAGAAGTCTTTGTATGAATGTTTCCTAACTTAAAATCTCCTCATCTCCTGAATCTCCTGAAGCAGTATTGGATCTGACAGCAGCTGCATCAGTTGTGGCATAAGTAAATGGTTTCTAGTTACTTTGTCTGGAAATGACAACATTTGTGAGGGGGTGTTGTGTTGAACACATATTAAAATAATAAAAAAAAACATGCCATGACCCCTTTAGATTACCGTTTTATTATATCTGATACTTCTATATGATTGCAGCTTTTCGCCCCCTATTCACAGTTGCATTAAACTTTCAAATTGACCCTTTGAATGCAGTTTGATGGACAGATGATCTGACCAATCATAATGCAGAGTCTACCATTTTCGTCCTCTTTGCTGTATTTTTCATTACTTTTTCATCGCTATGTCTTATACAGTAACAGTACAGTACAACAGTAACTAAGTGGGGCAGGTCTTTGCAAAGGGCCAATTGGTTGTAAATCAGTGGTAAAATTAACAAAAAACTTATATATGAATATATCCACATTCAAAAAAGACAAAACTAGGTATTCTAAGGTTGTAAAATCATTATTTTGGACACTATTATTCATAGCCTAATTGTTTATTTTACAGAAACAGTGTTTAAAATACAGTTGGAGTGGAAAAATATTTGTAATTGGGAATTTGCTGTTCAATTAACTGAATGTTATCTCATAGTTTTGATAAGAATCAAATCATATGTTGGCTAAAATAGCTGACAGTCAATTTTAAGGCAATTTTAGCAAATTTTGGAATATAAATATGTTTCTCATGAATTCAAATAATAATTTTATTGTAAAATATTAAATGAATAATTAATTGTAAAAGTAAAATAACATTTATATTATAAAATGAATATAAGAAAAGAATGCATACATAATAAAAAATAATATAAACGTTGCCTCTTATATGAAAATTATATGTTATTATTATTATTTTACCTGAGCGCCCAAGATAGGTATCCAAATGCACAATTCCTGAAATCCAGTAGAAACAAGACCAATATAACATGGAATATTAAAAACATTTACACTTCATTAACTCATCTTCCAGTTCTGGAGTAATGGATTCCAACCTCTGCTCTTTTGCTTTTTAAATGTAGAGCATTAGGTTTAATGCATTCAGAAAACATAATTAACCTATTAACAAGATGACATGTATCTTTTTTGTTACCCTGGCCATTGAACAGTGGAAATCTATTATATCTAGAGCATAGCTTTTATCATCACCGTATTGTTTCACAGAATTAATAAACACTGAGCGCTCATTTTCGCTGTCTCTCATTGAAAAAAAAAGAAGTTTGGAATGGAAGAGCCCTGCGTCAACCGGCCATCTGCTTGAGAGTGAGTCTTGGCACTCAAATACTGCAGCTTCGTCTTGGCTGAGAGAATATTCTATAGTCTGCTACACACACACAAAAGCCTAACCATTTCTCTGCTCCACGCTACATGAAGGCACTAAAACTCTATTAAGGTCTTCAATCATTTTTCCAAGGTAATACACAATGCAGGGGCTAAATGAAAAGCAAAGAAACATTCAATATTGCTTTGCATCCCCTAAGGCTAGGAAACTGATCGCTTCAGAGGTTCATAACACTGTCTGTACTTTCCACAGCAGTGTTATCTCACTTCCTTTCATGCTGACAGACCTGAGAGGATAAATCCAGAGATATTTACAGTAATACTTATATAATCAAACAGCAGCATACTTATTAATCTATTCATTCATGCTTATAAATTCATTCAGTCCTATGTGCTACATGCACTTTTCTCATATTTAAAACATGAGCTAGAATAATTTCTCACTTGCGCTAGCAGAGGATTTTAGCATTAGTTCAATACAAAGGTGCTAAAATTAAGAGAAGAAAATGAGATTTAAACTTTTTGGCACAGAATTCTCACCATTGTTTAGTATACTGAACATATGCCAACCACTGGGTTCTGCAAAAACGTATTTTATATGCAAATGCTTGAGGTCTATAAGTTTTTTTTTATTCTTTTTTCAACAAGGATGCATTAAATCGATGAAAAGTGACAGTAAAGACATTTTTAATGTTACAAAATATTTCAAATAAATGCTATTCTTTTAAACTTTATATTCACCAAAAATCCTAAAGAAAGCATGCTTTCCACAAAAAACAGTAAAAACTGTATTGATAATAATAAGAAATGGTTCTTGAGAGAATCGGCATGTTAGAAAGATTTCCAGAGGGCTGTGTGACACTGAAAATTTACCATCTCAGAAATAAATTATGCTTTAAAATATATTGAATTGGAAACATTGATTATAAATTGTAACAATATTTCACAATAGTACTGTTTTTGCCTCACCTTTGATCAAATAAATGCCCCAAAAGCTTAATTCTAAAGCACAAATTTTATGGCATTGTATATTTCAGTGAAATATTTAAAAGTTAAATTTTTTTAATGATTTCTTTTATCAAAAATAATGAAATATTTGACTATTTCAAATGTAAAAAAATGCACTAATAATCAAAATACTAATTATAACTAAAAAATAAATATCAAAAATATCTGGCAACTAAACTGTTTTAATCACTATAGTCCATAAAAAATATGTGGTTGGCTTTATGTTTAAAAAAAATAGCTATAAACAACAAAAATAGCAGTACCTCTATTAAATTCATGTTTCATTAGCACAGCCTGTTTATTCGTGATGAAATTATCGCCCTACATTCACACCGGATGCTTTCTTTAATCTGCTGCCAGCTCCTGGATGTGTCACTGACCTCTCATGTCTAGACTTGAAGCTCTCTGGCTGCTGTCGAACTTCCACTTCTTGATCTTGAAGTAAGGACTCGCTCCCTCCAGGCTGGCGTGTCGGCGGAGCTTGGTGAAGAACTGCTGCATGGGGCCCTGTGGGGCCCCGCCAGAGGAGGACAGGGCCGTGGATGAGGCCGACACACCCTCTCTACCGTTACCCATGATGCCAATGCTCCTCCCGAGTCCTCCTCTGACCTCCATCTGTTTGTGTTCGCAAAGATTACATAAATGCAATGCAATCGGAGGATCTGCTGTTAGCATCAGCATGTGTTTGTGACTCAAATGAATTTTGAGTTGTCTGCTTGCGTGCATTGCTGTGTGCATTGTGATGTGTCAGTGCGTGAGACTCACTAGACACGGGCTGGACGGCTCGGGACCGGCCGCTGTGATGCTCTCACAGAACGAGGTGTCCACAGTGGAATTGAGAGCGTCGCCAGGAAGGGCAGAGCTGGGACTGAGATTCCGGCTGGTTAGGGCGGTCTGGGGCAGTGAAAATACTGGTGGCTGTGCACGTGACAAACGCAATGGTTATTATTTTGGCAGTAATAAAAAACCTGATTAAACACAATGCCTGGTACAGATATACAAATGTTTTTTAAAGGAACAATCCCCTATTTTTGAGAATAGGCTCATTTTACTCCCTTAGAGTCAAGCAGTTGGGTTTTACTGCTTTTGAATCCATTCAGCCGATCTCAGTGTCTGGCGATAGCACTTTTAGCTGTAGCTTAGCATAGATCATTGAATCCGATTAGACCGTTAGCATCTTTTAAAAATTTGTTTCGATATGTTTCCTATTTAAACTCGACTCTTCTGTAGTTACATTGTGTACTACGACAGATGGAAAATGAAAAGTTGTGATTTTTAAGGCCATTTCAGCGTAATAATCAAGAAAAAATCAAGTACCATGTTGCCGCATATATGCTGGGGACTAGAAGAGTCAAGTTTTAAATAGGACAAATATTGAAACTCTTTGTTTACTTTTGAGGGTGATGCTAACCGTCTAATCAGATTCAATGATCTATGCTAAGCTACAGCTAAAAGTGCTCCGTCAGACCCGAAGATCTGCCTAATGGATTCAAAAGCAGTAAAACTCAAATTTTTACTCTAGGGGAGTTGGAAAATTAGCCTTTTTTTAAAAATAGTGGATTCAGACTCAATAACTTTATAGAAGCATTCCAACATCAAGACCTAATCAGAGTTGCGTTTACCATACAAAGATGTAACTCGCTGATTAACCTCCATAGTATGATGCTGTGGAAACGAACTAGCTAGTCACGACTATTTCCCAAACATAGTCACATCACCATCATTGGAATTACGTTAGTGTTAATGACGTCACACGCATGTAGTGAAGGAATAACTTCTGCTATTTATCCGATTAGGCATCTCTAAGGTTCTGCTGTATTGATGGCAACTGATGACTAATTTACTGGGTTTTTTTTGGTTCCCTGTGGTTTTGTTTTATTTGATGTTTGATTCATCGTAGTTTCCCTCTTACCTCATACTCCAGGGTTCCTTTTGTGCCAGTGTTGCCAGACGTATGATAATTATCATATCTGTACGATAATTATTGTATTTGTGCGATCATTTTGATAAAAATGTACGATAATTCCATATCCAGTGTAGACAGCATTACCAATTATAATAGGTTCTATTATTTTATCGCACCACTCGCGTCCTGTGTGGTTATTCATCCATTGTGGTAATTTGCATGTTGTGTCCAAAAGTTGTTGGTCTAAATAAATAACTGTATTTTGTAGGAAGCCACTTAAAGGACATGGTGGAGAAAAAAAAATCGGGGTGGGTAAAAACATCATTTTAGGTGGAAATTAGCCTTAAAATTTAGGTTTTAGCAGTCAGTATATTTGTACAGTATGTACTAGGCTAGTACAGTATTTTGAAAAGAGGCGATTGTCACATTAATAACAGCAGTTTAAACTAAAAAAAGGTACAATTTGTGAGATAAAGTAGGATTTATCACCTGTCACTTCATCGTAACATGGCTAAAGTACAAGTAAAAGCTAACACGTTAAAACATAAAAGAGCCCAGTATGTAGATAAATCAATTGCTCCACTGCATAAACGTCTCCTTACACACCACTTCACTTAACAAACTCACAATCCATCATGACCTCAGCGCTTTTAACTGACCTAGAAAAATACGATCTCATGCTGCCCTTGTTATGACTGACATCATATTCTCCTATTAGCAGAGCAATGTGGCTGTCACCTGAAAAATTGAGAGGCTGGATTTAGCGACGGGGCGCGTTGTCATGGCAATACTGTTCTCTGATGACTCACACTCGTGGATGGTGAGTATCTGGAGGGCGGGTGGAGGGAGGTGGAGGTGGGTGAGCCGCGCGTTCTTCAAGTGATGGAAGTCGCCCTCCGTAAGCGTGTACCTGAGGTGAGTTGGAAATATGACACATGCTGGCTGGATTTATCATTTCATTAGAGATTTAGACCACAAATATATCATGGGAGTGTTTGATGAATGTTTTATTTAGATAGATAGATAGATAGATAGATAGATAGATAGATAGATAGATAGATAGATAGATAGATAGATAGATAGATAGATTTACATACAAATAAATTAGAATTTTAATCATTTTAATCACAGTAAAAAATCAATGTTTAATAAAATTTACATTATTATTATATAATTATGTACTAATTATCTATTTTAGGCAATAATGTATGTATAAGTATTAAAGAACAATGGATGAATTATGAATTATTTTTTGTTTGTAATTTAAACTATATATATATATATATATATATATATATATATAAAACATACATTTTAAATGTGTATATTAAAAAAGTATATCTAATATATATAAAATCATCATTTTAATCATCCTATTCTTTTACTTGTAATTAAAAAGTCATGTAATGTGGCAAATTAATATTTAACAATTTTTTTTCTTTCTCTCATTATTTAATAGTTATCCATTTTAGCTAATAAAGTACGCATAAATATTTTAATATATCTGTTAAATATGAAATTAATTTAAAATATAAATCAAATGTGAAATCACACAGTAAAGAATAAGATATTAAATCATTTAATGCAAATCCTTTAAATAATACTTTTTGAAGTATATCTCTAAATAAATGTGTGTTTGTAAGTGTAGGTATATATATCAATTTTTTAACAATAATAATTCTTTATTACTTATTATGCATACATTTTATGACCTTACAAATTAAAAAATACTTCAAATATTCATTCATCAAATGACATGAATTTGTAAAGGTGCTTATTATCAGCTAATCAAGTGTGTTTTTTTTCCTACAAAATATGTATGTCGTTAATTTTACGCATCTTGATGTTGACAAACAAGTTAATGCCCCTGTTATCCATCAACGGCTCATGCATCTGACAAGCCCAGATGTAAAAGTAAAATGCGCAGATAAATGAGTAATGAAAGCAGCAGTCTGCTGTGAAAAGGAGCGCTCTGTGTGTCTAGAGTGGGTGGTGTGAGTGAGTGGGCGGCTGACCTTCGACCTTTCTCCTGTGTTTTCTTGCTGTGATCGAAGAGCGCTGCTTCGTTGAAGGAGACCCGACGGCCAGTTGTGCCCGTAGAGAGGAAACGCTCTGTCTCCATGTCGTGGGAGCTGGCTGCCGACAGGCAATCTGACTCATCGACACGAATCGTAATCTCTATGTGGGGAGACGGATTAGACCAGAGGACAGGGTTGTTTTTTTACATGATGCCCTCACTTAAACTTGACCTCGACACTTTATGCAAATAAACATGCAAATGCAGTACATCTTTTCATAAATCAAAAATGTAACATTTTTTAGAGAAGTTCTTACCGTGCACGGGCTGGGCCTCCTCGATATAAGTGGTATTACTTTTTTCGGTGTCATCGCTAGCCCTGAGGCAAACAATGAACCTTCAATGCAAACACGTAACCAGTCAAATTCTAATTCATGTTTATCTCATTCATAACATGCAGAACTGGGTCATTCTCAAAATATGACTACAAACATGTTCCTCCATTTCACACATAAATGGGAAAAAATATCAAGAAACCTAATATAAAATGCAGAATTCTATACTTTTTATTATTTTATTGTATTTATTTTGCATCAAAAATAGTGTTATCCTTTTTTACATTAGATTAAACTGGATTTCATAATAAAATAATCGTAATATATTTAATGTAAAAAGAATGTAATTTAAATAATGTTAAGTTCATTTTAATTTTGTATTAAACACTGTCATATTACATTGCATAATGGTAGTATACTTTAATTATTTAGAAAGTGGAATTTGTAAAATATGTTGTGCCACTACAAAATATACAGCCAGCACGACGAATCTGACAACACACTTGAAGTCATAATTCGGCAAGGAGTCAAAATTCGGCAACCCGGTTTCACACTGCACACGTCAGCAGCGCGTGCTGATTGCGCTTTCACACTGGCAGCATTTGTCACGCGCAGCTGAGCGGCTTGTACTACAGTAGGCTATAGACAAGCATCTTATTTCTGTCGTATTTTCCTCCGAACACTGTGTGCCATGTGCTTTGATTTTTGTCATTGCCAGCGTACTTTGTTATGTGACTGTCTGCATTGTAGTTCACACAATAAACTTGAGCGAAGTTTTCAATATTTGTATATGAAAAAATTGCAGAGCCTGTCAGGAAAAAATATGTCTGACCCTTCTCACATTTTGTATAAGAAATATTACATTTTGCCATGCGACAGAAGGCTTTTGATCCAAGACAAATTTCTGAAAGAATTCCAACAATAAAGTGTATATGCTTTGAATAATTGAATTGAAAAACTAATCTTAAAGCTAACAAATGCCTCAAGTTTTATTCATTTACCAGGCCTTTGAAAACTCTATAATTACTGTAAATTATGTGATTTTGTGCATTTTATTTTTTCATATGGTGAGTGTGAACTGTTCGTTCCAAGACAATAACCGATGCAGTCGCCTTTTTTGTTTATCTGTAAAGACATTTAAAAAGCCTTACAGCATTACAGAGAACTAGTGCTCCCAATACCTGTATACCTGCATATTTGTCTCATTGCATCATACTGTATCGAATCGAAATCGGATTGCACGGCATCATAACAGGGGTGTATCATATCGCCCCCCCGGAAAGGTGTGAATTTTAAAGGAAACGGTGCAGAAGGGGAGGAGGAGGGATGCACAAAAGCGAGATGCCGGGAAATGAAAGCTGGGAGAATTTATAGTGAAGGGGAGAGATTTGATTAGGGATGATTAGGTAAACGGGCTGCCAGCCGTGTGATGATTATTTGTTCAGCGATCCTCTCGAAACAAAGTTATTTGCAAAACGTTTACTTCATAAAAAGGTGCAAAACACAGCCATTAATTGTAATGATATTTTTTATAATTTAAATTTTGCATTAAAATTATGATTTATACACCAAATTATGATATTATATTATTATATTATTAATTTACCTTTAAAAAAATGTATGTGCAATTAAAATTTACTCAGTTTAAAATGTAAAAATACTCAAAACAAGATTTTTAATAATGTAAATTAGATATTTTAATCCATGCGTGCTAGTTATCAGCAAATCTATATGCCAAAATTTTATATCCTGGTATACCTAACTACATGCTACATGCATCATATGCAATATTTTTCTTTCAAAACACAGAGTAAAGATACTGATGATGTCATCCTGCACTGCATAGATTTGTGTCAATTCAAATGCTTACAATCGAAATGCAACCGTCTTGTCATTTCCTTGTAATTAAATGTGGAATATACTAGCATCGAAAGCAATCGAGACGTCCTGCCAAAACGTGATTTCATGGTGTCTTTAAACGTTACGCAAGTGAGAAAGTCACCAGAATTTTACAAGTCCCAGCTGTGAATAAATGCGAAAAAAATCTCATTCACCTGCGTTGACATCTAAATAAATACTGTATGATAGGCACAATAACAATACGGCTTTATTACGACAATATACAGTTTCATTCGCCATAAGGCACTGTGGGTAATGAGAAACTGGAAATGAGTTTCCAGTCCTCTAACCACAGTGAACGGTGGCACACTGCGAGTGTGTGTGTGTGTGTGTTAGTGGGTGTTGGCTAGAGTGCACTCTCTCCCGCACCAGGAGTGATTTATCGCGGCTGATGGCTGCTATGAGATCTCATTATACTCGTCATTTGTGTGAGCCTGCACTCCTCCGGGCTGCCTGGAGAGCAGGCAGACTCTACACCTCTCAGCAGCCACTGAGAAATACAGCCAGGCTGTGACGAATGTTCACAGAAAACATTTTCGGGGCTGAGCATCCTTGGCTTCACCAGAGAAACAGTTTATTCCAATTGAATCTCTGTGTTACGGTTTTATCTGATGTATAATTTAGTGTCAGACGTAATCATATGCATCATCTGTGATCATGCACAGTGCAAGCGACAATCATTATGTATATTTGCAATAATCACACATTTTTTTTCCCTTTATCGGTGCTATTTTTATGTAATTGTACAACCATTTTAATTGGTTTTATAAGGTGTTTTCAAAACTCTTTTGAATGTTTAAAAACGCATCTTGTTTTAAAGCAACCTATCCTTAACCTCATGCAGTCTTGTCACTTGGTGCGACCATCTGTCATGCAATGCAACAAATAATGGGAAATAAAATAAGAATTTGACATTGAAATTTTAATATAAATAAACGTATACAATATGCTATTATGGATGCTCATGTTACAGTTTGCAAATATTTTAAGAGATTTAAATAACCCAAAATACATACTAAACTCCTGAGGAACTGTTCTGATAAGATAAATGCATAAATAAATAAATACTTTAAAAATGGAAATGAAAATGTTACAAAATAAAGTACAAAAAACCCCCAAAATGACTGTACTAAAAATTAAAATGACTAAAAATGTAAACTACAGTTGAAAAAGAAAAAAGCTGAAAATATAATAAAAGAAATAAAAAGACTTTAAAAAAATATAGTGTATGACTACTACTAATACTAAGTATAATGCATATGAATGTAATGTATTATTTTGAATGTATATTTAGGTTGCACCACATGACATTTTTTAGATACAAGGAACAAATTGGGAAATTCTAGGATGAAATATTCCTAAAATCCCAACAATAAATAAATAAAAGACCTTATTGGTTGACAGAAACGTTCATCCAGAACCAAATACGTTCAGGGGACTGTGAGTGTGTGTGATGCGAGGGATTGGTCTTACCACGCATGACGTCTGTCCCCTTCACAACAACGGCGACAGACAATTAGAAGGACAGAGAGCAGGACCAGTGTCCCCCCGACAAAGATGGACAAGAGGACCAGCAGGAGGACATAGCCATTCTGTGTCCCCAATGACAGCGGGACGTCCTGGGTAAACACCAGGGAAAGAAACAAACAAGTCACAATGGAAATTCCTTCTCCGAGTAAAACCGCATAACTTAAATTTTCACATTATAAAGGTTTCTCTGATTCCATTGTCCAACTTTTTCAGGTCTTAAACCTTAACTGTTACCATTTTACTCACAGGCAGACATTTTTTTTTCATAAAAGCCCTTTGTACAAGATTTGTCCCTATAATGGTAATATTACGTAAAGCCCAGTTTCTGGAGAAGAGGACCTTCAGGTGCGTGGGCTTTTGTGTCTGAGTTGAGATGTTAAGTACAGTGTTCACCACGCCAAAGACGAGTTTAGAAAGATCTAGAGGTGGAGACTTTCAGATACAAGAATGGAAGAGACAGAAGGATCCTTCCTCAAAGACATCAAAGCACAAAGGCATACAACACCTCTCACCCTGCCACCTGCTTAACTGTCATCTTCCTTCACATCCCCAAAGAGATGTTCAATGGCAAGAATGCTAAATAAAAGCGCACGAACAAGAGCCTTCGGGCCATAAATGAAGCACCTTACAATTGCTCTTACATTATACAGTGTTTCAATTGGTGGAGCTAATTACCAGACTAATTGTTCAGGTGAAGATCTGGAAAGAGGTTATTCAGATCAGGCCTATTACTTTGTTAATGAAAGAGTATGGAAGACTAATTTCTCTCCATTGAAATAGAAATTTAGTCTGCCATTTACCTCAAGGATGAGGTAAAAAAAAAGTGGAAAAGTGGACAAAACAATATATTTTAACACTTAAAAGGCCTGTTACAAACCAAGCACGATAACTATAATGATAAAGATATAGTTCTAAAAGTCTTTCTCAAAGTTAAACAATAGCAGCGTCCAAACCATAACTATAAAGATAAAGGACAGAGAAATTATATCGTTGGGAATCATTTTCTGAACGATTTTTTCCAGCGGATGAACGATAGAAACATTGACAGCCAATCAGAATCAATCCTGCTATCACGCGCTTGAGAATTTAAAGCGGCAGATGCACTTGAGCTTCTATTAAACAGACGATATAGTTCACTGGCATGGACGCAAATATAGTTATCGTTATTGTTATCTTAGTTATCGTGCTTGGTGTGAATGGGCCTTAATGCTGAGCTTTATTAGCTCTTCAGAAAACCATTGCTGTTTTGCTTCTTTAAGGAACCCAGAACTAATAAACTGATCTGAAGAACCTCTAGAACATTTTAATCTCCAACAAAACAAAGGATAACCATACAAATCCTGTCTAAATATTTTGTTAGGAAATTTAAAAATGTGTAAAATCTAAATTAACTGCTTTTATTCAAGTCAAAAACATTGACTGAATCAATCTGACTACATTCAGTCACAATAATAAAAAAAATCAGTAGAATGTAATATTTGTTTTGGCTGGAATATG
>JAUYWG010000060.1:6534328-6562374 GCA_034779775.1 Enteromius afrohamiltoni | reverse complement strand
TGGAGATCTCTAATCAGTTTAATAGCAGAAGGTATATCTTCACGACATGCGTGTGACGTCATTAACAATGGCCCTATATTGTTGAACTAACGTGGTTTAAACGACGGAGATGCGACCGTGTTCGGGAAACAGTCGTGTGTAGCTAGTTCGTGGACTTGTTTGAACAAAAATAACCAATATTTTGTTGCTTAAGCTTATGTATTCAGTCATTATTCAATGTTACACTACAAGTCCATATGAGTCCCGGCCCTAATTTAAATACATTCTGATACCTGGCCTGATTAGTTAATATGATTTAATTTGAAAGGAGTGCTGTTAAAAAGACGAGAAGACATTTGATTTTGTTTATAAATCATAATGCATGTTAATTTATAGAAACATTTGCAAGGTCAAATAAAATAGGTGATGGATGTGGCTATGACTTGTGGGTATTTTATCATCACTGGCACACTTCAAAATGAAGCGATTCCAGTTTATTAAAGGTTTTCTGTGGATCCACACATACTTTAGCAGACAAGCTTTAGTTTTAGAAATTCATCCAGAAGTGGTCAGGCTTGTCTTGCGGATGAGAGCATCAGCAATCAATACGACGTAACTCTTAAGCTGTCATCTGCGCTTGAGATTAACTGGGGTTTGTGTTTTTGCAGTGAGCAGCGGATCAGTCACTGTCAATGCCGACTCTTCAGTGCAGCTGCTGGTGGAGGAGGCCTTTCCTCTGGACAGCCTGGACCTCGCGGTGAGTCCCTGCTATGCTGTTATCTCAACGCAAAGAATAATTGGTAAACTCGTTCAAGCATGGCCCTGTTCTCCACTTTTCAAAATCAAATTGCATTTCAGATTTTCTTTTTAGTCAAAAATGCGTCACATTTTGGGATAAAAATAGGTTACAGGTGCCATTTCAAGATTTAAAGGAGGAAGAGGCTTTGGAATTTTCTAAGACAAAGACTTTATAGATTATAATAGACGATTGCTTAATGAGGTTGAATCTGTATAACTGTGTCATGTATCGAAAACGCCCTGTTTTATACTTCTATAGACACCCTTAATAGGATTATCATTTAAATCTAGCATTTGAAAGAATATCAAGTCACCCTTTGATTGCATTCATGCTATTTATCCTCCACACACCATCATTAAATCGAAGCACAACCGTCTTTATTTTCTGTTAGTCACCGCTTTCTCAACGAGTCAAGCGCTCGGAATGACACGCCGCAAATGAGCTCATTTCAAACGGGATGTTCTCGGACATGCCCTTTTTCCGACACGGAATAAAGAGCGCTTTCGGGTTCATTCCACATAAATAGGTCAGGTTTTTATTCTTCCTAGAGATAGCTGTGCTTGGGGGCCTCGCTGGTTAATAAGGAAGGAAAGGTCAGTCACCGTCGAAGTGGTGCAGATGTGTCAAATCCCCACTGAGAGACCTTTAACTCCCAGCAATGTTTGGCCTTTACACTGTGTAATCGCCAGTGTGACAAATGTCCTTCACAGGAAAGAGGCCACGTTTATTTGCTCGCACTGTTGAGAAAACAGCCGCGCTAGTCTAGAATGTGGCTCAAGAAGCAGCAGCATTGATTTTTAAGGCATGAAGATGAGTTTTCTCACTTATAAGGTGCTTCAAGATATTGAAGTTCTCGGATCTGTACTACACTCGTTCCAAACGATGCCACCCTTTTATAATGTCAGCTGTTATAGATTGAATTGTCGCCCGATACATCAGTGTCAAGATTACAGTGAATGTAAACCAAATGTCAGGAGTGCCATGTCTTTTGTACAGGCGGCAAAAGCCAACCTCGAGAAAGCCCAGTCGGAACTGGGGGGTGTTTCAGATGAAGCAGCCCGGGCTGAGGTTCTGATCAGCATAGAGGCCAACGAGGCGATCGTCAAAGCATTGGAGTAAACAATGAGTACATTTGTGTCGGTATGTACGCATCATAGACTTAACTCTGGACCACACTCATTAAATACAGCATAATTAATGTTGCTTGTCAATTTTCTCATTGTGTTTCTCAGTAGGATGTGAAAAGGTCTCCGGCTTTGTCTGTTCCCCACCCCAGTGAAGTCAGAAACCGCGAGACTTAACTGCTTGCTTTGTACAGTGGATGAAATTAACAATAAATTTATTTGAAATAACACACTGTGTCACTTTAATGTGATTTTTGCTTTTCACAAAATTAATTTACGCTGTATTCGACGACTTTTGATGATGAATGCAGTACTGTTCATGAGAGAAAGGGGGCAGTATGGTACTGCTCAAGCCTAAATTATCTACAAGCCATTTGCCAAGGAAACCAGAGCGAATCAATTCATCTTTATTATTCAGTCAATGACACTATTTTTGTACAAACTGATATTTTTACTCTATTTTGTTTGTGCCTTGTAGCCATTATGCTAATTGTCAGCCTTATCAAGTTGCATTCGTATGCATTTTCTAGATCCCTAAAAACGGATTAAAAATTGGCTAAAGGCGTGCACTCACAAGCTAGCTACAGAGCTAGTCTATGCAGCCAGAAAAAACATCCTACAGACAGTGGACATTGTGGTGTAAAAGTCTAAAATTTGCTTAAGTACAGGGTAATTTTACATGGCCGCTGCAGAGCTATAAGCATGTGCTGACTGGAGTTTTACGAGACTAAACCACATGCGTCTTTATGAACGTCAGATGTCTATCGTGGCAACATGCTGCAGCTTGCTCCAGTAGCACATGTACAGAATTGGCAGTGAGCAAGAAAAGGAGTCAGTCTTCGCTACGAGAAGTTGTTTTTTGGGTGTTAAGCTCACCAGTTTGTCGAAATTGTTCCTTGCATGGTGTAACTTGCACGTCTACTGAATATTTGTGATGAAATGCTTTTAAATAGTTGAACAAATAGCATGAAAACCATAGCCAATAATGAAGGCGTATGGCAAATTTGTAATTTTCACATTTTGGTGGTGTCAAAAATCTGTTGCAAAGAGTAAAATAAGATTTTAGGACACTTTTCTTTATGGAACCACAAGGTTCCGTTTATGTCACACAATGTTTCTATTGTTGCCATATTTTCTTCGTACAGCTCGAGTGTGAGTATAGCTTCTATTCTTAAACTTCCTTTACAGGATAGTCCCAATTACCATTCTGCAGTCTTGAGAAAGGACAGTTTTAGGTCAGAAGTTCTGCCCTAGCAAAAACTGTTCAGAATTTTTTTTACAGACCTCTGTGTGCAGATATGCAACTTTAAGAACAAGATGTCCCAGCTTATGTCACCCAAAGGTTTTGAAGCAACAAGTCTCCAAGATTGGTACAAATCCATTGATGCTTTTAAAATATTGCCGTAATTACAGTAAACACTTAGTGCTAAAAACAAAAAAACAGCATATGCTGATTAGGTATGTTTTAATGCTGGTTTATGCTGGTCATGTGCTGGCAAAGGACCAGCATAAACCAGCATCCCAGCTTTAAAACTTAACCTACATATGCTGTTTTTTTTCAGCAGGGCTGGTTTGCAAAGCAAATAACTACAACTATTTATATTTATTGCACTTTGTCATTCTTCCAAATATTTACCTATACCAATAGTGACTAATGAATCAGAACCCTTATGCAAGATAAAAGATTAACTTCTGCATTGCAAGTAAAGAAACTAGGACTTTGGTCTCAAACTCAATTCCCGAAGGACGACAGCTCTGCACAGCTTTGCTCCAACTCTATTCAAACACACCTGATCCAGCTAATCAGGGTCTGTAGGATTATTAGAAACTTCGAAGCAGGTGTGATTTGGATCTTACGTTTACAGAGCTGTGGACCTCCAGGAACTGATTTCGAGGACTAGAATGTTATTGTCCAGTTCTGCTACCTTCGTGCAGTTTAGTTCAGCTGCCCAAAGACTTTGGTTACATGCTTCAGGTATGTTGCAGGGCTGCAGTTCTCTAGGCCCAGAGTTCACCACCCCTGGTCTAGCCAAATCCAGTCCTGCTCCTCTTAGAGGTCAAACTAAGCTTCAACACACCTCTCTGAAAGTTTCCTAAAAACCTTGATCAGCTGGTTAAGGTGTGTTTTATTGAGGCTGAAGCTAAAGCTATTTGAAAGGTGGCCCCACCAAAAAAAAACAGGATTGGACACCGCTGAGCTGAATTTTGCAGAAATGGCGTTCCCAGAGAAGAACTGGACAGCTCTCATGCTTCGGTGTAACAATCATGCTTCAGATGTTTCGTAGGAAGACGGACAGTTGCTGATGGAAGCTCTGACCTTGTTTCGCTTGCAGTCTGCACAGCTTCAGACTCTCAGGTGGCTGCGAGATACTGCATGCAAGCTGGGAGTGGGCGCAGAGGCCTGACGCTCCCGCCTACACAGGCATACGGACCAAGCGCAGATCCGCGACCAGTTCTGCAGTTACTGGAACTGACTACGGCTGGAGTTCCGAGAAAAGCAGCTGGTCTTAGGTCAGTCGTTTAAGGCTGTTTCTCGATGTAGCCCCTACACCACATCCTTTTTTATCGCTCTCACCCACACATGCATAGGTGTCTACAAATAGAACGTAGAGCAAGCGTTCTAGAGAAACCTGCTAATCCACAGCACACCTCAAAACCTTTTGGTTGAACTTTATCTTATGAGCTTTGCTCATAGATCAATATCTTGACTGACGTCTCAAGTAATCAATTATGTCTGTGGCCATTTAATTTACCATTCATAGCTCATTTATATCATTTTGAATGTACTTCTTAAGCATTTTGCTTGTGGTTATGAACGGTAGAGCAAAAATAATGACTCCCCTGGTCTTTTTTGGCTGGTTATCATTGACCAGTTAGCCCCTGCTAGTCAATGTCGTAAGTAGACCATCTGGCTGCATATATCTTTCCAGAGCGATTAGTTACCTGGCATTTACATCCGGGAGTCCAAGCTTAGCAGTGGAGATGAATGGGAATGTTAATGGCTACATTTTTTATTATTGTAGAACCTTTTGGTTTGGAACACAAACACACATAATCCTTCACAATCCACATCAGAAAGGTAGGACAAGCTTTTTAACCACTGCTTGCAAATAAACCATGTTACTGCACCAGTGAAGCTTAGGTTGTGCTAGCTCTTTATCTCCCTCAGGCTAACAGTAATGTTTGTGGCTGTCTTACGTTCCACCGTGCAAAGTGTCACATACCAGAAGGGTGAGGTTGTTAAATTGGTTGACTGGGAAAGCAAGGGTGAGGCATGGGCACATGGGTCTTTTAACCTGTACACAAACTCTGTTTGACTACTCATTCGTACACATTCGTATTGTGTACTGTACAGGTTTAAACCACGTCTGTGGCTAGGTGCATTTATTTTAAGCTACGCATCAAGAAATCACAAGAGCTTCCTCCTATAAACTTCCCAGAAGCCAAAGACTGTACAATCTCCAGCATATGACTCCATGTCATCTAAAAGTATATAACTTACCAATCAGGAAACGCTTTCCTTCGCTGCCCCCATCACTTTTTCCCACGTAAGCTGGAAAACAGCTCTGATTTTTCCCCTTGAGTGCAAAACATTGCCCCTTAGAATGCATTACATTAGCGGAATCAGCCCTGAAGCACTGCATGGAAAACCAATTGGGGGAAAAATCCAGTTGTCACACAGACATACTATTTTTCTCTAAAAAGTAAACTAACTGTGTACGAATCTGTACTCTTCAAGTAGCGCTTTTTGACTGACAATATTGAGGGAATTGAGTTGTTTTTGCAGCATCTATACAGCATTCAAAAAATGTAGTGCTCAGGTTAATATCAACAATAAAGTTGATTAGTCCAGACTCTACACCTTGCTCTTTTTTCTGTAAGATTAGACTGCCCTGCACCTGTGTCATGCAAAAATGTGTTCTGTGCAAATGGCCCCCGCAGGGCCCTGAGCTTCGCACCCTTATATACCCTTCATTCTGATCACTCTCTTCCTTATGCATCTTATGGAAAAGCATCATTTTCTAACTGCGCAAATTAGCACAAGTCCTAGTAAATTCCTAGAGCTAGTAGCTTCAGATTTGTTCTTGAGCCCTTTCCCAATATAGTGACTTGTGCTGGTTTCCTAATCACATGTCCTTGTGCTAAAGCACTAGGAAAATATGCCATCAAGCTAGTTTCCATCCAGCACTACCCAAGTAGACTTGGCTCCATTTACATGCTTATGCTGCTTTGGACAAGTCCTGGACACTGGCAAAAGGCCCCACACCCGCATGCAAATGTGTGACGCCTTCCAGTGCTGGCAGACAGCAGATCAAACATAACCATGAGCCCAGCCATTGATCTTATTCTGTCAGCTGGCCCGGCATTAGCAGCTGGTGGTGGGGCGGGGAAGGTTGGGTGATAAGGCGAGGTCAGGAATGCACTGACTGTACTCGCTCGATGGAAAACAATGATGCCTATTGGTCACTTACGTTCATGGTGGACATGGTGTCGACAAGTAATGACAGCAGTTTTGCACTAGCCAAATGAAAAGCCTAGCCTTATATGCCCAAACAAATGCTTGACTGTGACCTTATTTATGTTTACCACCTTGTTGCCCTTCCACCAAGCTATGACGAGCCCTCCGAAGCAATGCTCCCAGGAACTCCCAACTCATCATCATTCCAGAAAGTCAACGTGTATGCTAAAGCAAGCTTTTATTGACTCAAGCTAGTAAAAGCTTTCATATGCTTCAGCTTTAGGGTGACTTGAACTAAAACTGTCCCTTGAGTACTGAGGAACAACAGGATGTGATTTACTATGTAAATTATCACTGGCCAGTCAGTGCATGGTGCTGTGTAGCATATATTTTATCACAGCAGTATGCAGATAAGTTATTACACAGGCAGAAGTTACTGGGTTCAATCCAGGACAAGCCCCCAAATAGATCACCTCCTAGAATTCACAAGGCCTCAGATTATGGGAAGCCTTTACTTGTAATAAGTAGAAGGTTGCTGGTGTGGTTTTGCATCGAGATATTTAAGTAAGAACACCTCATGGACAGTGGGCAATATCAGTGTACAAGACGTCTAATGAGCCTTCAGTGTGCTGACGCACTGCAGATGTAACCCAACCAACAAGTGATGCGCCTCAGAAAGTTTATTGCAAGTTCTCAGGAACATTAGCATAACATTAACATAGCAGCACGTGTAAACACATTCTCATTCTTAGTGCCAGATTGGTTAACAAGAGTACAAAAATAGTACTAATTAACGAGACTGGTTGCACATGTCAAATATTCTGATTGCTAAATGCTGGCATGACTAAACATGGACTGCATAGTTCTCCGTTTACCTCTTTGCATTAAGAGTTGTTAACCCTTTAGCACGTACGATCTCAGTGGTGTGATCAGGCTTGGCTAGTTCCTGGAGTGTACAATCAGTGTGATAAGAACGTTAAGTGCATCACGTCATCAACTGCTGAATTGAGACGTTGAGATGTTTTATTAATAGTATATACAGATTGTGTTGGTAACTATAAAGTTTACACTGCTCTTCTTCCAGATTACCGGAGACTTAAGATGCCTTCACACCATATTGTAATTCCGAGATGACAACACTTGACATTCTAAATTGTGTGTTTCTATGGCAACAATTTCAACTGCAAAGCCCTCACATGCTCCTAAATTCGTAATTCCAACCTGTGAACTGGTACACTGTGTTCAAAAATCATATTACTTGAGTGGGTACTACATTTGAATTTGAATGTACTGCCTGACTGTTAAAACAGTACGTTCTATATAGCATAAATGAGGGTAGTATGAAAGGAATTCATACGTACTACACCCGCTATGCTGATATTGTCATGTGTCACGCTTCTTCGCAACAGCGTGAAAATTTCAAGAAAAAAAAAAAGCTTGATGTAATGATTAAACAACCTTTTTACAGCCAATTCACGAAATCATCTCATCGATTAACAATGTTTAAACTTTTAGTCAGCCATTTACTTTGATTATACATTGATAAGTGCAATTTAACCACTATGAACATAGTTTTTCTGGAAACGTTAACGTTTCCGGATATGACGCATCCACTCACGTGGCCTCATGGGATAGTAAAGTGTCCATCATATACATACTGCAGAATTTTGGACTGGTGACAGATGTACATTTTGGAGCTACCTAGGCACTTCCTTTGAGTCGGACAACATGGAAAGCTATGAGTCAAATTTCACATGTTGTCATCTCAGAATTGAGATGGCGTTAACGCAGCATTACTTCAACATGTTTCCGGAGGAGAGGTTGAATTTGCGTGTTCGCAAATTTGACAGCTCGGATTCAGCGCAAACTAACATGGTGGCAACCCTAGTTGGCATAGATCAACTAAAATGGTCATTATAAATGTGTTTAAACTACCAAATACATTTCCTTGCACATATTTCAAAGTCATAATATAAAATATTGCATTACATAGTGAATATGTTTGTAAATATTAAAAATTAAAAAAAAAAAAAAATTACATAAAGCGCTATAGTCACATGGTGCATCACATGGCAAGCATGATGCGTTGCCGTTGAAACAATAAGGCTTAACATACTAAAATAAGGGTCGCCTAAAAAACTTATGCTGGATAGGATATTTTAAACTCAAACGTGAAAGGGATATATTAATAGTATATAGAGAACAGTAACATTTGTTCCGTGATTTATGGTCCATTAGCAAAGATGCTTGTAACTACACCATTTTTTATATTTTTTATGACCATTCAAATGTTAGCCTGACTACGTACTTCTGCTCAATTTCAGTTTGCTTCTGTACTTAGTCTGAAATAGCAGGCTATCTTACGGTTTCTCTCCGTCTCCAAAACGGCCAGACCGATCAACGAACGAAGCTAAGAGGTTTACATATTAAAAAAAAGGTGATGTTGTGGCGCTACTCTAGACAAGTTTTGGGAAAAGATTAATCTATCAACTGTAACCGATCAGTAACAGACAGGTCGTTGTCTCCTTTCTTTTCCAGTCCTTAAATATTTCCATGTCATGCTGTAATCTCCAAATTAAGTTGCAGTTTTTTGCGCACGTTATGTGATTGGCTTATGGGTACACCAGTGATTTTAAACTTCAGACAAGCGCCCCCTTAAGACAAAGTAAACGCTTTCCAATTATTCCCTTCCAGACTCTGTCTAAGAAACAAAGCAAAGTAGCAAAGTTTGGTATTACCAGGCTATTCAAATGTAGCCATTTAAAATTAACTTCTGATTTGCTTACCACCTCACTTTTGTCTCTATTTGCTGCTTTTGGCATCACAATTGGACAAATTCCAGTAAACAGGTTGGGATTGTACAGTGTGTACATTCGTCATCCAATCAGCACTGTGGCCACGTCATTTTGCTGTGGCTCTAGAATGATTAGTCACATGGCTGGCTGCAAAAACAAGTGAGCATAGACGCCGAATTTCACATGCATACCTCTATGGGGTTCTACACCAGCTGAGCAAGTGCCATTGAGATGACTGGGAATGCAGACGGATAGGATTCTCCAGGTATTATATAAATATATACTTCCTTGGATGTAACTGATAAAAGTACTGGTTCTTCTGTTATATTTATTTCATGCTAAACATACTGTAATTGTATTTAGACTCTGTCAGATTTGCGTTGTCAAATTCTTGCCTCATAATACCTTTGCAGCTGTTTGTAAACTAATGAGGAACTGAAAGGCACAAAAAAAGAATTAATTTGCATGAACAAATGACATTTCCAACTCTTGAACTTAAATAATTATAAACCATTTAATAATGCTTCTAAAGTCACTAATTAAGCAACATAAAGACCGTATTCAGAAGATGATCTTAACTGAGCAATCTCGTTCAGGTGCAGGATTACCTTGTGTCTAGGAAACCAGTAATGTTTTAGACTTGGGTTAATCCAGCTTTTTCCAAGAAATCTTCATAGAGGTCATACGCCGATTCCTTCGTCACTATGTGGGAAGCTGTAAATGTAAACGAGCTCATTGGCCCACATGTAAATGCTTTACCGGACAGAGACAATTCACCGCTCTGTGGTGAACTTGAACAGCACAGGGAAATAAGGAAGTAAGCAAGAAAGGTCTGCCGTGGGGACTGCAGCTCAACGAGTGACGGGAAATAATAGAAGCCCACACTTCACGAGAATGCTATTTTTAAAGTCTGATTGGACATGATTGGACACGGGGTGGACCGAGATTCCTACGTCACAGATGGAATCAGAGGGCCAGAATAACCTTCCATATCAATGATTAGATTACCGCAACCAGACAAACAGCGGATACAGGTGAAATGTCAGTGTGCCACACAGCCCCCGTGCATTGCTTCTCTCTAGAGGCTGTGTTCTGATTAAATTAGCCTAACGTGGGAAGTTGCTAATCCGAGCCAACCCAGGATTAAGCCTGCAGGACATCGAGAGTACATGGGAGAATGTGTGTTTGAGTGTGGGCTGCTGAGTGGGTGGTGGATAACGAGGGTTTGCGGAGAACAAATAAACCTTGCAGTACATGAGGCTAACAAAGATACTCCTGTAATTCCGTTTTGTCTTCATTCATCATGCGACGTCTGGGATTCTATCAAATGAAATGTGTATTAAAAACATGCAATGCACACGGGATTCGGCTGTGTTCTGTAGTGCTCTCTCTCGGCTTCCACGAAGACGTGCTTACAAGAACTTTTTCATAGTGTGGTCAAGCACAGCAGGGGCTACTTATGCAAGACTATACAAATGCAATATCCCTGCAAAGCTACTAATGCCAGGAACAAAAGATGCAATATTGGGATTATATTTCTAGGATACCTACATCAGTGGACTCAGAGGATTAAACATTTTAAATAACAAAGCTGTTATTTGCATCATGTAGATGATTTGCACAGCCATGTTAAGTATGCGATCATTTGTACAACAGTTATTTTAGGTCTTAATATCCACGTCGCTATTTTCTTTTCTTCACGTTGTCATCATTGTTGTAACAATAGTAAAATATTATAAATAAAGGTAATAATATTACTGTTATTGCTGCAGTGTTTGTCTTGTTTTTTGGCCAACTGTTTTGTACATCATAGTTTTTAGTGGAAGCGTTGAGATATAGGTATTTCAGCATTTCGTGTATATCTATTTATTTATTTGGTTGAATATAAGCTTGATAGTGTACAGTTAAAAGTCAACGTCACACATATTAATTACAACATCGGCATAATACAGTCATTTCTGAATGATCATGTGACATGTGAAAACTCAGCTTTTTTTATAACAGGAATTTAAAATATATTGAAGGAAACAGACTTTTTAAAAGGCAATATTACAGCTGTTTTACTGTATTTTTGATCAAATAAATGAAGCCTTGGTAAGCATAAGAGACTAAAAAAAGATGTTTTATATATATATATATATATATATATATTTATTACCAACCCCAAGTTTCTGGATGTTAGTCAGAAAACTCCCACACTCTGTAAAAGCAAATACACCTGCAAAGTGTGTTGTCTTCTCGCTTCGTAACCTTTTTACATGAATTAGGTGGAGGTGTGAATGATTCTTGTGTAATTTTTGCATTCCCACAGTACTCATTTATTCCCACTTCCTGTTGACAGACCTATGAGCCACGGCCCTACGCATTGACAGGCGTGTCCTAATGCTTCCCCCTCTCTTTCAACAAAAGAATCAGGGTAAACAACCTTCGCGAATGGGCTGACGGATACAGACTGTTGAAAATTTCTCAAACACGAAAATGGGACCGGGAATGACTTTGATGGTTTGGAATGCTGCTCACCCACACATGCACAGACGCCCACATATGTCCCACACATGTCTCGCACATTTCAATACGCATAAAGATACTCATTGTATGTGACACTTCAAATCCTTCACATCCACCCTTTCCATTTAAAGACGTTCTTGCATGAATAAGGCTAATTGATTCATTGAATGCCGTTTAATTGGCAAGCGCAAAAAACCTCTTCAACCTAATTCCCTTTAGGGTGGGAAAGCAGCTAAACCTTCTTACAATACAATGTGTCTGCTTATTAGAAGCTCTGTACGAAGATTTTATTATTCATCTACAATTTGTAAATCAGTTTCAGGTTTATGGCCTCCACCTTGCTGCATCACTGCTGGGTGTTAATGGGAGTATACGGCACGTATTTCAGTATATCAGTTAGGTTTAAAGTTAAAACTACATTATTATTAGGTTATGGCTAATAGATTTTATGCATAAACAGAGGTGGCTATATAAAACGGTAACACTGTTGGACTTGACTACATTAACTACAAATTAATTCATTTTAATCTAAATTTGCTGCTTATAAATAGGTAGTCATTTAAGTTTAGGTATTAGGTCATGTATAATAAGGCATTAATGCATGCTTAATAAGCTAATAAATGGCTAATATTCTAGTAATATGCATGCTAATAAGCAACTGATATCTATAAAACTATGCTAGGCCATGTAAACTCCTCCTTCATTTACTGAAAGTGAAATATAACTAACTGTCCTGTATTTTAGTTTTGCTCTAGGGTGGAGTTTACAGTTTTTTTTTGTATTCTCAAATTATTTGCTTATATAACATGCAGCTTTAACATCTTGAAATATTCCAGTAATTCATCCATATTTCTCATCTCAAACATTTCTGCTGCTATACTGAAGCGGCGTCACAAACTTCCTGAGATCAGAATTCCGCGTAACTTTGTTGTTTACCATAGACTTCTCTTGTAACCAAGCAATGTGTTTTCCTTGTCTGGTTGCCCAGTAACATCTTTATGACGTCAGGACATAGTTGCCCCTCCTAAATCAAAGGCTGCTCCACGTTAAAATCTTTTAAGGTGGCTCGGATCTTTTATTTTGACCGTATATGTGTTTTTCCGGCCGAATGAAGCTTTTTTTTACACTCTCAGATTTCCTCTGAGTGAAACTACAGTCAGAAATCCCTACACTTTTCCAAAACCTCCACGAAGAATCAAATAGAGCGTGCGATTTAAGGCCTCCACCTTAAATCACATGCTGACATCGCAAGAAGCAAAGTCTCCACCCATTCTGTGAGCAGCTTTGTAAAGAGGTGTTATACTTCCACTCCAGCTCGAATGCTGTCACACGGTGTAGTTTCGGATAGCAGGAGCACTGGAGGAGACTTGGGATTTTAACCGGCATCTGCACTGACTCATTAACCACGGCTGTTGTAGCCACATCTTAGTGGACATTTTTTGTGGGCAAATCTAAACTACATTATAATTTTCTCTATACATGCCAAAACTAGGCAACCTTGTGGAGGAATCTGAGACATTGTCGCGAAACTTTGAGGTTTTCGCCACAATAATTGGTGAGTGTACAAGTGATATTTTCTATCCACTTTTTGAGCAACAGCTGGGTTGCTGTCGAAGCTGTTTGGATTTTTCATTTGACTTGTTTTTAAACTTTTGACTTAAATCTCATTTAAAAACTAGTTCTGACTGATTGAATGCCCCCAAATTGAAATGCTGTCATCTTACTTATCCACGTGTTATTTTGTGTCACTTTCTTTCTTCATGTGGAAGACGAAAGGAAAATATCAAGAACTGACAGCCACAGTTTTCATGCAACTGCATGTTTTCCCCTTAAAACAGTCACTAAGGTTGTCAGAAGTCTCCTTTTGTTCTCTACAGGGGAAAAAGAAGAGTCAATGGATTTGGAACAACATAAGGATAGATAAATGACCAAATATTCCCATGTGCGTTAACTTTTTCTTTAAGTAGCACCCAAATATTAATCTCCTAAACTTCCCCTTGAGGTTTATTTCCTGCTTATACAAAAATTGGTTGTTATGGATCTGCATGTTCATGCTTCACACTCGTTTAGAAATTGGTGTTGCCGATACCTCCTCTCACCACCGGTGGGCGCTCAAGTTTCACTACAAAGTAAATTGCGCTTGGACGGGTAGATTTTTTTTTCTTTTTTCACGCAGGTCAACGATGGCTATGCTCATGCAACACGTGAATGAGTTGTAAATTCTGGTGCAAGACTCAAGACGAGGCACGCATTCCGTAAAAACGGCTATATGACCCGTTTTATCAGTAACTTAGGTTTCGTTCTACAGATAAGGTGTTATATTAGAGCTGGCCAACCATCTGCAGACGTTTGCAGACTCTGGCTTACAGCACATTTGGCACGAGATCGTGATAGTGAGTGACGTAAGTGTCAATTTGTGTATCGCCCCGAGCGATGCTTATTATACTGTACGACTGGGACGCAACGTTTCCTTAAGAGCATACTGTCTTTTATGGGGGACTATTTGAATAGAGATAATGATAACCGTAATGCATGCTTTTAAACGTAAGCTGCACACGTAGAAAGATTACAGGCTCTTAGAACATGCGTGGATAATGATGTATTTGCATATGGATGATTCTTCAATTATGGGAAGTGTTCTGTCCTCTAGCAATGATACAGATGTGCATTTCAGCTGGGAAAGGTAGATTATTGTAGCTTTAAACTGTTACTCATATTGTAGAATATCTAAATACTTGTCCCGCGCCTGTTCATTTAAACCTTTATTACTGAATACAATTTCAATTGAATACACAATACTAATGTATTTATAACAAGTGGCCTAATCGCTGTTCTCGGAAACATTATTACCAGTAATACACACACTATAAAGTGAATCGCTAGCTTGATAGCAAATTTTGTTTCAGAAACTGAAATATGCTGAAACTATTTGTTCTGTGGGAGAAATCGGGCAAGAAACATGCAACCTAAGACACGTCTTGGTTATGTGTTAAAGACATTTTGTTGTATTTTGTATACAGTGTTCAGTGTTGCTATTTAAACATCGCTGGTTATATTGGGTGACTTGTTACTTTGACAGTTTGCCTCATGAATGGTGTGGTACTAGTGGGCTGGAACTCCAGGACTGGAGCTCCTCGCCCACTCAGATTGGATTTGTCCTCAATGAGGAAAGCGATGTGGGGGAGAGGAAAGAGGCGGGGTTTGCGTTCCACGTGGGTGATCGGCACGTCCCCCCATTGGCTACACGCATGACGTCATTGCTCGCGCCGTATGTGATTGGGCAGATGTTTTGTGGGTGTGACCAAAGCAGCACAGTGGAAGCGAGATACGGTGAAACAACGGGCATTATTATGCGTGTTTCACTGGAGTTTCTCTTCGCGATGAGGGCTGCGCTTTAAACATTAAAAAAAAAAGGGGGAAAAGGGTCAGGCTGGTTTTGCAGTACACTGTCAACGACAAAGGACTACAGTTACAGAATATGCGTTTTAATCGGAAAGATTGAATTAAGCACTGCTGTAAAAGAAGCTAACTTAGTAGGATCGTCGCGGGATCGATCACCAAACGGGAATAATCACTGGGAATATTTTCCAAGAGCTTTTACAGATAGAGAGATCCAGCCCTATCCCTCCGCTTCCATCGACCCTGTTTCCTCTATCGTAGGCTATCGAATGGACCAGCATCCGAGCGCCAGGAGCTGCAGCAGTCGCGGAGCTGCGCCGTCCTGCGAGAGCGTCTCCGGCGAGCCCCCCATGAATTTGTACATCCACTCCACCACCGGCACACGCTTTGAGCTCTCCCTTCCCGCAGAAGAGACCGTGGAAGGGCTAAAGCGAAGACTCTCTCAAAGACTGAAAGTACCCAAAGAAAGACTCGCTCTGCTACACAAAGAAACGTGAGTAGTAGTCTGATGTGTTACTGTTAGACTGCACGGTTAGTTATTTTCAGCGGAGCAGGTCAGAATGGAGGCTTCCGAATGGAGATTTTAAGCCACCTCCGATGGCAAGCCGTTTTAACATTTATACGTTTAAACTTACTTACTAGCAGGCTTAGATTGTTAGGTTACGGGTACATGTTTTTAATCCAGTAGTGCTTAAACGATTAGCATCTAATCAATTGTAATTAAGTAAATATAAGGACATATTCCTTAATTGTTTTAGTATTGACTATTGTTTATGTAATATGTATTAACGATTCACTTCGGGCTAGTAGTTACTAGTAGCTATTCCAGTTAAATTCCTCATTAGGTTGTAGTACTGAATGCTTAGTAGATAGTCACTATTATCAGTTCTGGATATTGACTACTAGCAAAACAGTAAGCATTAGTATGCAAGGAATGAGCTGTTGAATAGATAGTAGTCAAGTGGCAGTAACAAAGAAAGGTATGTCAGTAACTAGTGCAAAATATGAATGAATACATATTTTAATGGCTCTCCATAGGCGCCTGCATCATGAAGCCATAGGTCTTGCTTTTAATACATAATATTGCAGTCTGTTATTTCTGCCATGATATTTTGCTGTGGCAGTCCACGGCCTCTTCAATAGAGAAGTGAAAGTGATCTATGCTGTTGACAGTGTGCTGTGGAAGTCAGTTTAACATAGGCCACGCGCAAGGTGCAGAAACCTGCATCGCACCTGAAACTGTACTCCCATTTCAAAACACTTTGCAAGCAATGTCAGTTTAACGGCTTATAAAGGACTCCAAGGTGTGCGCAACTGACAGCAGTGCATGCATATTAATAGAATTTCCTAATCTCTTGATTAAACTGGTTGCTTTGCTTGATTAGAATATGCATGGCGTTAGTAATTGTCATTTTAAACTGGATGCCAGGGAATAAAGCATTCCTAGCGGGACTCGCACCGCGGTGTTAGAATATTCCGAGCGAACGTTAAGAGAAAAGGGGGCAATGTTAGTTTCAGTGCCGTTTGCACATTGCCTAACAATTGCACTTGGGTGGTGGAGCTCGGAGGTGAGAGAGAAGCTCTTTTGTCACTTGCAAATGACCCTAACAGTTGCATTGTTTGTGCTTTGAATTGGGCCGATTGAAAAGCCCTCACAAGTAATCACCACCAAATTACATCATCCTTTTAAAACGAAGAGAGTCGCTTAATCTCTTCTGTTTGGTTTAGCTGCCTCCAGGCCAAGTGCTCAGTCCCTTTGTTCGGCAGGAGGTGGTGACATTTAGCCTGAGCACATGTGTACACATTTATGCCACCAGGACAGATATTTTTAAGAGATTTGTAGGTTAAAAATACGTTTAGACTGTGTGTTTGAAACACTCGGATTCCTGCGGGGGAGTTTTTGGAATAAACATGCTGATTTACATATGCTGTGGTTTTTGGTCTGCTAGTATAGGCTGCAAATGTAGTAGCCCAAAACAATTAGATTTTGCTTTTATATACTTGTCTAGATATGTATGTCTAGATTTACAAAGAAAAGAAAAAGTGCATCATAACCGGGCTAAAATGTTACTTCCGTGGTGGTTTTTTGAGAGAGTTCTCTCTAAAAATCGTTTACTCACTCTAGTGACATTTCAAATCTTTAAGGGCACCTTCTGTGGATCACTTTGTGGGAAGTGTCTCTTGAAAGTGTTCTTCAAAATATCTTTTGTGTACTTCATGAACAGATCTGTTTTGGAAATTGTTTTCGCGTCTTGAGATTTGACGTCTAACAAAGCGTAAAACTTGTGTTTTCCAGACGCCTGAGTTCAGGAAAACTTCAAGATTTGGGAATAACGGATGGGAGCAAGCTAACGCTCGTTCCAACAGTTGAAGCAGGCCTAATGGTAAAAATAGCATGAGCTTCGTTACATGTGCTGTAGTTGGCCAACTCTTTTCGTCACGCATATTTACCCTGTCATTTCTCTCTTCTCAAAGTCTCAAGCATCAAGACCTGAGCAGTCAGTAATGCAGGCGCTGGAGAGCTTGACGGAAACACAGGTAAGGTTTCACTCTAATAAGGTCATCCCAGTAGATATTTGAATTACACAGTGGCCCATTACATTGGGCAGTTGTGCGTACACTTAACCTAATTGCCGGGGCAGAAGTGAACACCCGCAGCTGGCTCTTTTTTTGTAGTTTGTAGGTTTTTGAACTCTCTACTTAGCAAGATGTTGCACTGACACATAGGGTAATGGCATACAGATGATGCCCTCCTAAGCTTTTAACTTGAGGACCTCTGCACACTTACCACGCATATTTTAAGAAGCACCTTCCAGTTTCTAGGCAACATCTGCGAGCCGAGGCAAACCCCACCTAGAAGCCACTTCATTGAGATGCCACACTCTGCAACTACTGTTCCATGTGTCCAATTATTATCATAGCCCTTTCTAATTCGTATTTATGCTTTAAACCATAGCTATTAGTTATTTCCCCTCATTTAACTTATTGTTTACATTCCTGCCATCCAATCGGTTGCTGGATATTAACAAAAATATCTTTCAGACACACTTGCATGTGCACAAAATTAGTCCACCGCACGTTTGTGTGCAAGTGGTATGGGTGTGCATTTGTGTAGGAGAGGAAAGCGCTGTCTGTAATGACGACAGAGGAGTGTGTTGTGTGCGTACGAGGGGGAAGGGTAGACAGGGGAGTGCACCACTCTTATCGTTCAATACGCCTTCTCCCGGCAGCTGCAGTGTCTCCTGTTTCTGTAGAAAAGCTTTTCAACCTGTGAAGAGTGACTGCCTTTCTCATCAAAAAAACCTTTCATAGTAGCATGCGAACATTACTTGCGCTTTTTCTCAGTTCTAATGTACTTTTGTAGGCAGCTAACTGTGTCAGCTGGCCGCTTATGAAACGGCCCATTTTTAGAAACCATCGCTTTTAGTCATCACTTGTGTCCTTTTTGTAGCTTCATGGTTAGAGGCATGAAGTGAGTCAGTTACATTGTCAAATGCGAGACATATCATTCTTTCAAAATGTAAATTAGTCAACATAATTGTGCCGCCACAGCGAATTTAAAAAGCGCTCTGCAATACCTACTCGTCTTGCTAGATAAGGTTGGATTCGTAGTTACAATGGACAACCGCAAATGCATAGCGGAATTCCATGAGCTACGGCGCTTGCTTCCAGGGAAAGATCTATCTCAGACTCCGTTTTATGGAAAGGGAAGGCTTGCAATTATTGGAATGGCATTTTTGCCTTGTTACTCTGGCCTAACAGCTTTTTCTGGCCTATAATTTAAAGCTGCTGTGGTTTCGCATGTCTCTCCATAGTCTCTGGTTTTACCGCCGTTAAAGAGGAAGAATGAAATGACATCAAGGAGATTCTTAGTTCCAAGGGAAAATATAGCCCAGTTTCTGCACTCCACTTGATAGATCAGCTGTCCTCTTGAACATTAAAACGCCACTTTTGCATTCAAACGGCGCTTTGTTGCTGGTAACTCTGCCCATCAAGTAGAAATAATGACTGGTGTCTGATTCTTCAGGCGACAGAGTTTGTTAATTAGCGGTTTCTGTTCTAACCCGCCTCTAAAGGCAGGTAGATTGCTCGCTTTGTCCTTGGGGGATAACATAGCGTTTGTTTCCACAAGCAAGCGCCTTTTCCCTAGTCTCAGTGCTACACACCAGAGATGTTTTTCTGTCACAACTCTCCACCCATCAGACACCCACCTACCCACTTTAGAATGGGGCCGGGGTGCCTGTCATTGTGTCTGGAAATGGACAGATGCAAATAATGGGATCTAACAATATAGAGCGAGTCACCTCTCAGTCACCCCCTTGTCATTTCCACCCACCCAACCCCCTTCCCAGAGGGAGCATGTCTTGAGAGATGGCTGTAGTGACGTCACCCTTTGACGAGGGTCTGTGATTACCGGGAAGGACAGTGATGAGTCAGAATGCTAGGTATAGATTGAGGACAAAAATAGAAGCTCTGGGATCATACGTCATGATGAGTGGCAAGGATCCACAGAATGCCGATGGCTTTTGTGCCATATCTCCGATGATTTTTTTGTGATTTTGCAAATATTTGAAAGATAAAACGCAGTTGTTGTGGTAACAGCTGGCACATGGGAGGTGAGTTTGGTTTGCGTTTCTCTGATCAGCGATCAGGCCTATGTGTGTTTGCACGGAGAGCACTCCCAATCCAAAAGGGACTGTGTTGACATGGGCAATCACTCGGATTCGTGACTGTTCCTGTTTCCCATCCGCCTTTGTGATTGAAGTGCTCTGTTTCGTGACTGAACTGAAAAGGAAGGAGGGAGGGGAGGGGGTAGGCTATGGAGAACTTCTCATTCGACAATAACCAAGCCACCAGCTTTTTTAATTAGGGTCAAACTCCTCTTCTGTACTGAGCAGTTTCTTTTTTTTAGCACTGTTCCTTGTACACGTCCACGTCCTTCTGTGACATTTCCCTACATGTTTTTTTAAGTCTTTAATTAATGCTGAGTCCCACGATTGTTGGTATTTTGAATCCTGTTGGCTGCAAGTGTGACACGTCTGTTTTGACTCAGTCTCTCGCCTACCCAGACAAATCGGTGCAGTCATCTGAGGAAAAAGGTGTTGCGCTTTCACGGTGCATATCTTTGATGGTCACCCGGAGCTCAGAGAATGAGGAAGAACGGACATGGCAGGAACAAAACTTGAAAATGGTGCAATCATTTGCCTAATTATCTTTTGTACCTGTATGAACTTTCTGTATTATGAATACACCCAAAAAAAATTTTTTTAAGTATTCTTTTCTTCTCCACTAAAGATGAAAGTCATATAGGTTTGGAATGACAACATCTTCTTGATTTTTGGATGAACTGCCCCATTTAAGCACTCTGTTTTGTTCAACAGACATGATGGAAAGAGGCTCCTTGTAAGTTCTGACTGATCGAATTTAGTCTATACCCACTGAATCCTCACAATTCAATCACTTGTAGACCTTGAGTAGGTCAACCCCCTCGAGTGAGATCTTTGAAGGTACTCCTTTCTTCAGGGTTTGAGGAAAGATGCAAGTGATTGATTATTGTGAAGGGACTTGGTATTGCATCCACACCCCCTTCATGCCCATTTGCGAGGACCATATTGATGGCCCCCTAGTGCGTTCAAAACCCACCAGTCGATAGCGAGGGTTAATAAGCTGGTTTTGAACTTTCCATGTTTGCTGGGGCCTTTGATAGGTGACCAGTACTTTTTTTGTCATGCTTGGTATCAAAAGAACCTGTTTCCTTACTTGACCCCTCAAAGATGGGTGACTTCAGGCTGTGGATGAACGTCAGTCTGGTGATGTTCTGAGCTCCTGCCCTGCATCTCCTGTGTTGCAGAAGAAACCGCCTACAAATGAGTTCTTTGAACCGCAGGGACCCCAATAAATAAAACTGTCAGCTATAGAGTTGGAAGGGAGGGAAAAAAAACGGAAGGAGCTAGAGGCGTACTCTAACTGAATATTTCATCAGCATCTACTGGCATCCTCACACCCCTCCACCCTCTCTCTCTCTCTCGCTACAAGGTTTCTCCCCCAGCCCTCCTCCCCTGTCTCCCCTTATCATGTTTTCTTTCTCTCTCCTTCACTCGCTCTTCACTGCATAGCAACTGCAGCCCACTGCAGAGCAAAATGCCTCCCCAACAAATCAAAATGGACGAAGTGTAAAGATAAAGGAAAGAGTAGCAATAGTCTGTTACAAGTGAGCCAATGTTGGCTTAGCCAAGTATATAATACTTTGTTCCCATGTCTGCCTTTGTTGACTTTTAATCAGCTTAAACAAAATCGTCAGATTTCCGCATTTTCTGCACTGATTTACGGTCAAATTAGACAGAACGGATACTTTATCTTCATAAAATACCATATTTGTAATGAATTTGCATTCTACTTAATTCTTACTGATAGCATATTAACCTAAATGTTGTACACATGAAAATGGATGCAAAAATGTTAATTTGCTGCCGTTCCAGTTCTGAGGAAAACTTTCTGTGCCTGCATGTTTCATGTGGGCCTGTTTTGTAGAGAATATGACCCCTAGTTTATTCGTTTTCCATGTAGTGACTGAAGAAAGGTTGGATCCAGGTAGGCTTCTAGCTTCAAAAGAATTTCCAAGCCAGTGTCAAGAGCGCTCTGTTATAGAACTTGATCTGTGTGCCTTGATGAGAGAGTGAGTCAGTGGCCTTAAGAACAAAGAGACCTGTGCAGACATACACTCACGGTTTCTTTTGAGTACCTTATACATTTTAGGTGATATAGGTGATTCAGGCATCATACACATGACAGATTCAATGTAGCTGTGCTAGGTAAAGTGTGGAATTTCTGGCCACAGGTCTTCTTAAACTCTTGATTATAGGCAGATTTCTGAGGGTAACTAAATATTGGGTTTCTTCCACAAGCACCAAGACTCTTTAAAATGGTTTTGTTAATATATCTTTGTATTTCCAGTCAAGTCGACAACACAGAAACATTGTACAACGTATACTTGCACACACATTCCTTAGAGGCCGTGTAAGTGAAGACTGCGTAAACCCACTGCGCCTTTGTCTTTGTGGTCATTCGGGTATTGTACTAGAACAGTGTAGGCTGGCCGATGTATTGACAAAGGTCTGTGTGACTCAAACTGACGGCTGCTGTGGGGAATGTCTCTGCAGACCACGTCCTCGCCTTTCAGAGGCACTTTTACTGGTTGTGGGGGTTCACGCACTCTCTCATTATGTGGGATGAGTCTGGGCTTTGAGTGAGTCAGTGAGATGCTTGGTCTTGATGATGACTGATCTGCAAGGCTAATGTGGGGTCTGGCACGCTTTACTTGACGATTTGCAGGCCCAAACAATTTTAATTATTAGTGTTTGGATGATCAGCACCCTCCGTGCTTCACATATTCAAAGCCTTTATCCTATTATATAGTTGCTCTGCTATATGCTAATGGCTGCAGAGTAATTAAAGGGACATTTTGTTGGAATCTGAATTGAGCATTAAATGCAAATCAACTTGTAAGACAGCTGTCATTCAGGGTTGGGATCCTCCCTCGCTCTGGGGTGAGCCACCAATTTAACAATTGACCTTTAAACAGGGTTTACCATCAATCTAGAGTATACACTTCAGTGTATTTTTCATTAGTTGTTAGTCATACATGCCTATCAAGAGTTTTTTTTTTAAACTTTATCTCTACTAAAAATAGAGAAGGGTCTCTGTGTGTGGCTCTTCTGGTCAGTTAAATGCACAGAATAGGAAAGGTCACTCGACTGAGAGAGTGGATGCTTGATGAAAAAATAGATCAGCAAAAGAACTAGAGAAAAAAAGCAATGAAGGGTAGGCCACAGTGATTTAAAAGTCAGGTCAGCAAACACAAGTACACTCGACTGCTGAAGGGAATCATTGTGGCTTTCATTGTTTTTCTATTTTTCTATGATTGTGCATTATAGTCATACTGCATCTTTACACATTTACACAGAAAGAATGTCTCAGGGTTGAAATCGAACAAGCCAGAGGTTGTTTTAAATGTTTGGAGAGCAAAGTCAAGACAAGCATTCTTTATTTCTCGCCTTGTTTTCCAGGGGCCGGAGAGCCCCTTGGCTCAGCTTCCATTCTGGGCACTCCTAAATTGGGCAAGCCTTTCCGGTCCAGCCTTTCAAACAATTAGCTATTATGTGACTGTGTGGCGAGTGGGTCTGCATCCTGTTTCTATGGCTGATTTTTCAGGCCTCAGGCCAGACAGAAGTTAGCATTTTGTGGGTGTGCTGAATGGTAGAGTGTTTTGTGTGTGTGCCTTTTGTATACTTCTGCTTATTCATAAAAAGGCATTCAGTCATGTTGCCAAATTCTTTTCCAGTATAGAGCAGTGCGAAGGGAATTACTAAACCCACCCACTCTTCATTTCCTGTTCACAGGTCAGTGACTTCCTGTCTGGCCGGTCTCCTTTAACCCTGGCTCTGCGAGTAGGCGATCATATGATGTTTGTCCAACTGCAGTTGGCAGCGCAGCACTCGGGCGGCCCACAGTTACAGCATCGGCATCTCATATCACGTGGGACTTCAGAGGGCATGACAGGACAGTCTCATCCAGCTTCGGGCTCTGCCTCTGGGATGGCAAGGGTTTCACACAACCCTCACCCACATCACCTACACCCACATCCTCATCATCCAAACACAACGCTCCCATCTAGCCCAGCGGCCTTCCCACCTTCCCCTTCTATCCCATCTGTTCCTCCTATGTACCCCACCTCGGCCTCAGGGCACTGTAGCCCTCCACCACACCCCTCTCAACTCCCTGTAAGTTTTCTTCACTCCCAGCAGCCATCTTCAGCCTGTCCCACCTCTCCAAGCAGCCCTAGCCCTGCGGCTTCCTGTCCAGAGGTTAGTCACCATGTGAGCTACCTTATCCAATTCAGTAATTTTGCATAATAATGGTGATAAATCCCATTTAACAATTATATTAGTAAGATGTGCAAACTATACTTGCAGTTGACCACTGGCCCATATCTTGCACAGGCCAACTGCCCAGCAAAGACATCTGGAAATTGCAACACTCCCTCACGATCCCGCAAGCCAGGGGCTATCATCGAAAGTTTTGTGAACCATGCTCCTGGAGTCTTTTCTGGGACATTTTCAGGTACAACTTCTCAATAAGTTTAATATCAGTATACGACAATTATACCTATAATAGTTATGTACATGTAATTTCTATATTTTTTTTTTCCATAGGCACTTTGCATCCCAACTGTCAGGACAGCGCTGGACGTCCCAGGCGAGACATAGGCACCATCCTTCAAATCTTGAATGACCTTTTAAGTGCCACCCGGCATTACCAGGGCATGCCACCGTCGCTCACGCAGCTCCGTTACCAGACCCAGTGTAACAGCCCCAACTCACCAACACCGTCGCCACCGCCTTCACCTCCCCACACCCCTGGAATAAGCAGCCTGCCTACTACAGTGGCATCTGAGACCCAGCCCACCCTCCACCCACTGGTGCAGTGCCAGAGTCAGATCCGCATGTGCAAGCCTCCTGGTAAGTTTTATTGCATTTACCAGAGATTATGCAGAGATGCATTTCCTAGAGCATTTCCTGTAGCCAGTAGTATTTCAGATCTAGCCCAGAGGTTCAAGTTTCATATCCAAGGCAGTGTTCATGTAGTTTCAGAATGTCCAAGACAAGGGTGCAGGGATAAGAAAATTGAAGATGTTAGAGAGGGGGAGGAAGAACTAGGCTTGTTCTTTCAGACCCTGGTAGTCATGCTCCAGCAGCCACAGCATGTCTGGCTTTGTCTCTGTGCTGAGGGTGTCCTCTTTCCTCTGAGAGGCAAAGAATGGGGGTGGACTACTCTGTTACCAAGAGGAAAGAGGCAGAGAGCCAGAGCGAGAGAGATAACGAAGCGAGATAGCACTCACAGACGTGTGGCAGGTACCCCGCTCTGTCTGGTAAAAACTGATTATCTGGGGCAGCTCGCTTCAGCGCTGAGGAGGAAATTGAACTGCTCTGTCATGAAACACCACTGTTGGAGAGTACAGAGATAATGAAGAAATATCATCCTAGCGCTGTTCAAAGCACAGGCCTGTTATCAATCTAGACTAGATTAAAAGCATACCAAGCTTACGCCGTACAATATGAAAACATATCATCAACTACTGGGGTGGAATAACTTCGGTCACTCTATTTTTACAAAGGGTTGGGAGTCCCACATGTTTTTTTAAGGCGATACATTCCTTTTCTGTGTGATAACCCCTCTTCTGCTTGCCTGCTTGATTGGTTCAACTCTTGCTCGTCTGCAAAAACCATCCCAGCAGCCAGGGCTAGTCAATGGACACTTGTTTTCCTAGCAGCCTTTAAATAGAGATTTACGCAAGAAATATGAGCTCCAAGAGAATGCTCATTGTGTTTGAAAGTCAGCAAGAGGAGGCGGAGGGAAAATAGCAAGAGTCCATTCATAAAATTGTTGTTTATATCCGGCCAGTGACTGCCCACTGATTAATTGGCGCTTCCTCTTGGGCAAGATGGAAAAAACGGGAAGGGTCCTGTGGCTATTTTCTGGACAAAACCACCTTACTTGTCAACATGTTTGTGAACCCATGGTGTAGGGCAATATTTAGTGTGAGATCGCTAGATAATACTCCTATATTCTTCAGCAACTGGTAACCAACTACATGGGACAGACACCTCAGTGACTTTCATGAACCCTTTGAAATGTCGCATACTTTTAGCAGCTGTGCTAAATGTGATTGCAGAACAAACAAACCCAATATCCCCACCACACTTGTTTAGACATCCATCTTTGCGCACTGTTTTTGGATTCTTTTCGACTTTTGGCTTTGACAGACTGTTGGTCAAGAGATAAGAGGAAGAGAATCGCCATTCTTCACTCACAGGGGTCTCTTAGACCCCTTTGCCCAATACAGTCAACAGCTTTGTTTGCCCTAGTGTGCCGTAATACTGCAGTAACCTTGCCTTTTGCCTGTTGGGTAAAACATAGGGATGGCCTTTAGATTTGGTATTGCCTGGCCACTGCACTACATGAAGGGAGAGAAGAGGGGGGGTGAAATGGGTCTTAAACTGGGAGCGGGAAAATAGTTCAGGAATGTTTTCGCCCCTCAACATTCTGCACATCTGTCAGCTCAGGTTAGTTTAGTTTGGGCTGCGCAAGAGTGTCAGGGTGGAGCTGTATTTTAGCAGAGAGAGAGAGAGAAAGAACAAGGAAGGGTGCTCAAATTCCTTCCCTCGATCATTTAATCCGACTGAAAGCAAACGCTCCCGGCTGCTGTGTACACACTGCGGCGATGTGAAATGTCAAGATCTCAGTCCTCTTTGTCCTGGCCTCCCTGGTGCTTAAACACTGCCAAGTTCTTTTCCTAACCCAAAAAAGACAGTTTTGCTTCTGTGCAGATTGCTTGATCAAATGCCCCAGGGCTTTCACCGTGTCACTACGGTGCTCAAACCTGCCCAGCTCGACCGGGGGTTAAATAATTCATCCCCCCTCCTTTCTCACTGCCAACAAGTGTATAAGAAACCCCCCAGGCCGACTATCTTTAGCTGCACATCAGGTGGGGGCTGTGGCAAGCCATATCCGATGCCTTTTATTGCTACTAGTATGCAAATTGTGGTCATTTGAGACCACAGCTCCCTGCAGGGTCATTGATGCCATCGTATCAGTAAAGCAATGGAGATGTCAGGGTCTGACCGCTCCCCTGGTTTAGTTCTGGCTAGGGGTGCAGATGGCTGAACACAATGCCTGTCCTGTGCTGTGCACCCTCTCTGAGCTCCAACCCAGAGGCAACACTGGCGTCTATCCCACCTCTTTGGGAGTTAGCTACAGCTGTCTTATAGAACAGGAGCACCTACTGATCACAGAGTATATCTAAACAGGACAATTGCAGAAGCTTGATGAAGTTTTATTGGGCAGAAAAGCTAACTCTATTTGAAGATACTGAGGGGTTTTGATTCGACAGAGCAAGTGTTATAATTGGCTATAGATGGACCTATAGAAGTGCCCACAATAAATAAATAAAATAAAACAAAATTAAAATAATATATAAAACTAAATTTGAACGATGGTAAAATGATACGGCTCGAAAAACTGAGAATATATGGAAAAAAGACAATTTGTATAATGCTCTTCCTCCTCGATTTGTTAAGGAGGTTTTTTCCACTCTAGGGCCATTTGTTTCAGCAATTTTCAATAGTACTTTGTCCTCAGGTGTGTACCCTGAAAAGCTTAAATATGCAGAAGTGCAACCTTAGCTTAAAAAAACAGGCCTGGATACTGCAGACCTTACAAATTTTATGCCTGTTTCCAAATGACCTTTTCTGTCAAAAGTTCTTGTAAAGGTAGTATGCAATCAATTAATGACTTTTTTTTGGAAGATCACAAATTCCTTGAAATGTTCCAGTCTGGCTTTAGGACCTTGCACAGTACAGAACTGGCTTTGTTGAAAGTTTTTAATGATATCTTTAGCTACTGATTTTTTTAACCACTGCCTTTGATACTGTGGATCATGAAATTTTAATTTCTCAGTTGGAAAAATGGGTTGGCATTAAAGAGGCAGTGCTTGAGTGGTTTAGGTCCTATCTGGAGAGTTGGACGTTTAGCGTCAGCACAGGTGATTATGTCTCTTCCCCTGCCCCTCTGTTGCATGGGGTCCCACAGGGTTCAATGTTGGGTCCTCTTCTTTTTTTCTCTCTATTTTGCTCCCCCTTGGGTCAATAATTAGCAAGCATGGCATGTCTTTCCACCTGGATTATATTTGGGAATAAGTATATTTGGGTATAAGTGGGTCTTCTTTGACTCATCTGCAGTTGGTGCAAAATCCTGCAGCACTTGTTTTAACAGGGAGTCGCAAGTTTTGAGCATATTACTCCCATTTTATCCTCACTTCACTGGCTGCCTGTACAATATAGAATTAATTTTCAAATCCTTCGAGTCCTTCAATTGTTCTGCCCCGCACCATATATCTGAATTGTTCTCTCTCTCTCTCTCATATA
>JAUYWG010000060.1:6511557-6534228 GCA_034779775.1 Enteromius afrohamiltoni | reverse complement strand
TATCTGAATTGTTCTCTCTCTCTCATATATATATATTTGTGTTAAATTAATGAATATAAATGAAAAATAAGCATTAGATGCCAGAGTCTGATGTCTGAGACTCTGTGACATATTTTTGTGTGACTCTCTTCTCCGCTGCCAAGACATCCTCCCTTGATGCAGAATGATTGCAGCACCCAGACTCAAAAAGATCACAGGACTTATCAAGGCAAACAAACAAACAAGTCAAAGACAAGTGTTAATTAAGCTGATCTTTAATGGATCAATGGCAAAAGGGAAGCTTGCAGAGGCTGCCTGATGACTGTAGTGTGGGCTGACACATTGGGGCTTAATGTTTACCCAAAACCCTGCTCAACTGACCTAATACCTGCAGACAGGCCAACAGCCTCATCGATTGGGTAAAAATCCTCCCTCCATTGCACTCTCTCTACTCATTCTTAATCCTCCTCCTTTTCCTTTTTTCCCCCTCACGTGGCCATCAGCACTCGGCCTGAATCTTTCTCCCTCTATGCAGGGATCAATACATTCTCATACATCAGCTCACTCCCTTCAAAAACCATGAGCCGAGTGCAACATCCCAGCTTTTATTCACCAGTATGCTGCTACTTTTTAGATTCCAGGGGATTTTTTCTTCTGTGTAATCGCTTCCACCCTCTGTGGCTTGTTCTCATTTGCCTCCGTCATGAGGCCGTATTGAGGAGGAGGGGCGTGGGTGGATGCGGGGGCTGGGGGAGGGGGTTAGAAAGGAAGGCCAGGTGTATATCTCATGTGCGGGCCTGAACAGCTGTGTTGCAGGAGGCGGGGCTGGGGTTGTTTTGTCCTTTCCTCCCCCCGACTCCTTTCCCCTGAGGCTCGGGCAGCTCGACACAAGCCTTTTTTGCCCCCACCCCCTAATTCGAGCCGCAGGCCTGAGAATGTCGAGTGTTCGGTGAGGACACTGCAGCACACACTTCTCACTCTGAGACAATGCATCATTGGCGTAGGGGTGAAGGAGGATGAGGGGAGGAAGGGAAGGGTAGATGGGGTGAATGCAGGGGGGAGGGGCTTTTTCTGTCCTCGATGTTCACTTGCAATCGTCGCTGGCAGCTAAATAACTCTCTGTTCTTGTCCAAACCCCCCACCCCCGTATGTGTCCAAACCTTAGTGCAGGGAGGGGTCTTGGAAGCAAGGGACAGAGAAGGGAGAGCTTTTGCACTGCTTGTTCTGCCTTTGTTCCTGGTGCATCCCAGCCCCCCACCACAGCCGTTCACTGTTTTTGCACTCACAACAACCCAGGCGGATCTGTTAGGATGGCTTTAGGCCGGCCAGCCACGCCATCACCTAATAATAACCCTCTAAACGGGTGCACTGAGTCTCCCTCTCAGGCAGCCATGTTTATCCCGATAATGATGCGGGGGTTGTTCAAAACAGTCAGGTTAAGTTCATCTTTCCTTGCAGCACAGCCCCCAAACTGTGCCAAAGTAGCGGTGACGTGTTTTTGCAGTGTACGCGGATCTGTTTGGAAGGGCTAGCGTGTGGGAAAGGACATTGGCAGGGGCCACAGATTCTCACAAAGAACAAAAAGAAACTTGGCTTAGCAGCCAAGGGTCTGCCTTAATGTCTTTGAGACCATTGTGCGCTTCATACAATACCTTGACAGTGGCATGCCGTGCCCAGTGGTGTTAATGAGCTCCTCTGCTCTTTTTCTTCCAGATTTCTGTAGTTCGCTCCCTTGGGGCACCGCAGCCTCATGTAGCAAGTTTTTTTTTTTTTTTTTTCCACCAGCCCCAGTTGGTATGCAAAGAAGAGCCGACAGGCTGCAAGGTGAGGTGGCTGCCCTACTTTTGAGGCCTAGAGTTTCAGGGAGACTCTTTGAGAGGGCAGATGAAGGAGAAAAGCATTAGCGTACAGACCCTTTCTCAATAGGGTCTCTGTCGAGCTCGTGCAGTCAAACAAAGACCTTCATAACCCATAAAGTCCTATTAGACCAGAACCTCTCTAATCGCGCTAAAATGCCAGAGCAAGCCCCAAATCTCATTTGTCTAACCAGGTTAGGAAGGAACTGTTTGGCAGATCTCTGCTGTTGATGTTTGTACAGCCTGTTCTTTCTCCACGAATATCCAAATGATTAAAACTACCACTTACATTTATAGCGCAAATCCTTCCTAGACGGCTCAAACCCGCCCACCATGGAAAGGTATTAAGTAAAGGGGGAAATTGAGCCCACACGAAATCCCGATTTCATTTTGATATGGAGAGGTGGATGAAATTGATTAGCGAACGAGAATATGCATCTGCTCTCTTTTTCTATTGCATTCTGGGTGGAATTCCAGAGCATGTTTTTCTCTCTCTCTCTCTCTCTACCTCCTTGTCTGTCTTTCTCTCCAGGGGCATTGGGGAGGGGTGAACTGTGTGTGCGTATGAGGGTGGGGGTCTTGGTATTGGGGGGTTGGGTGGGTGATTACTCGTTCAATGAGCTCAGGCCAGAAAAAGAAAGGGGGGAAAAAGGGCCCGACTTACTTCGCTTACAATTTCCATTCGCTTGCATTTTCTATTGAAAGCCAATAGCAGTGTCCTCGCCTGGAGATGGATTGCTGCGCTAGAGCTAAGGTTTAATCAATAGGTCTTTTTAATTTGCCATCGATCCATGTTAAAAGCTACTGCTGCTGTTGCTGTGTGTGTATGTGTGGTGGAGCACACGCGATGAAAGATAGTCCATGCTCGGGATTATTGACATTCTAGCCGGCTATTTCATTATTTAATTCTGGGATAGTTCCTAATGGAGCTGGCTAATAGATTGTGGTTTCTTTTTCTCTTCCATTCTCTTGAATATATTTATAAATGAAAGGTTTAGGGTTGAGCTGTGGAGTGGAAAACCCCCTCGTGTTTTTTCCCCTTAATTGGCGCATTAGCCGCTAAAACCCTAGCATTGCTTGTGAGATTAGAAAGTGCAAGGTATTCGCTTCCTGTTAAAGAAACAACAAAGTCGAGATCGTATCGCTTGGGAATGTGTGCGCATGCACGCGTGGGCGTCAGTCTCCTCACGGGAGTGTGGGTTCCTTTGTGAGAACGCACTTCTCTCTTTCGCGTATCTCAAGGGCACGCCTGCCAGGACGTTTCAAGGCGTTTCTGATAAGGGAAGAGAGGACTTGTTGCCACATACTGGGATGTTCTCTTCTAAAATAAGACAGCAGTGGAGTCTGCTTATTTCTGTAATGAACTGAAGAGAAAGAGAGAGCGAGACTGAGCAATGGGGTGGGGGTGATCGCAGCACGTCTTTTTAAGAACATCAGCGTCACCACTCAGACTTGAGTTTATTTATCCAGCGCTCGGCCTTTGATAACATTCAGCAGGATCAGCAGTTGCGATCCAAAGCACTGAGTCATTCTGTCCTAGACAAAATATGTGTGTTGCACCAGTGTTTCCTTGCTGAAAAGGCTAGTCACCACCTTATGTTGTGTTTTGGATGGCATGCTGAAATGCAGACATCATAACCTTCAAGTCTTTCTTGGTCAACCTAACTGTTGTTGCTTTTTCTTCTTCAGGTGACCGACTGCGTCAGACAGAGAACCGAGCCACACGCTGCAAAGTAGAGCGACTGCAGCTGCTCATGCAGCAGAAGCGTCTGCGCAGGAAGGCCCGGCGAGACTCCCGTGCCCCATACCACTGGCTCCCCAACCGCAAGGCCGGACGGAGCAACAGTAACAGCAGTATGTCTAGCGAAGGCTCCCTGGACCTAGACTTTGAGGACTCTGTGTGGAAGCCCGACGTCAAAGCTGATATGAAATCAGAATTCATCATGGCCTGAAGCAGCAACAGTTGCGCCATCCTCATCAAGGAAGACTGGGGTTTACATTTTTAGAGAGGAGAATTTTTTCGAAGACAGAATCTTGTACGCTTCACTCCTCGTCTCTCCTGTGACCACAAAAGACTTTACACAAAGGAAGATTCACAGACTTTTACTTACCTTAACGTCCTTGATAGACTACGATCTTGGAATAGACTCAATTTTTCAAATGACGATGTTTGGATATGGATTAGACTGATGAAAAGACAGAATTTGGACTCTGAATGTCCAAGAAGTAAACACAAACGAGCATAGCAGACGTCATCGGTGTTGGGATTTTCTCTTTCCTTTTGTTTTTTTTGCTTTTCTTTTCACCCCAGGGGGAAGATCCATACAGGCCAAATACAGGCATGACGAACTAACAAAAATCAGATACTGATCCTACTTCCTCCTTTTTTTTTCATTACAAATGGGCATTCACAGTTCAAGAATTGTTTGAAGGGGGTTACCTTCTTTGTAAGTCCTGTTTTTCTTGAATCATGATGATTTATGAAACAAAATATGTAGCATTACCCACAAAGCATTCAGGTTTTTTATCTTGTAGATGAGGAGGGTTCATTTGCACACACCTGTGATTTGAAATAGACGATATCGTAATATAACCAAGAGATGGCACAGTGCATGTTTAGTATATAAATATATAAAAATTAAAATACAAAAAACGCTTTCTCAACAACAGCTCAGTGTAGAATCAGAGGTTCAAGTAGGAAAGTAAAACATAAAAACGAAAGGAAAATATGCTGATGTGATTGAAGACACAAGGCTTGTGAAGTCGGTTGTTTTTAGAATATATAAAGAGCGACTTTTCTATTTTTTTTTTTTTTTTTACCTCCGCGAAAACAAACAAACCAACCAAACGTAAAACAGCAGTTGCTCAGCGAGGCTCGAGTCAAGCTGTGAAATGAATCTGATGTTATATAATCATTTAAATACACACTGTATCTCTCCTGTTACTGTCTAAATGTGTATAATAGAGAGAGTGGTGGGGTGCCAGAGGAATAGTTTACAATTGTGCATTATAATGGCTTGCTCTGCCAAAGTGGAATCTCTCATTTATGCATTTGACTAAAACAAACCACCATTCAAAGGTTTCATCCCAGCAAACACTTACAGTTGTGAAACGGTTTTAACAAGACTACCGATGTTTATTTGTCTATTTGGCTAGACCTTTTCCAGATTCCAACGTAAACATCCAGACTGGAGCGTATGCCACCTCCCCCCCCGCCTTCACACTCTTGATAGTGCCTCATACGTAGTCGAACTGACATATTCTATCAGGCATTCCACAGACAGACAGTTCTGCTGCTATATGGGACTGCTCTTTGCATGCAAAAGTGTGAATTATCCTGATCATTTTTATAGAAAATAATAATAATGACGATAATAATAATACCAATACTGAGAAACTGGTGCTGAAAAGACAAGATATACAAGCATGAATTTGTGAAAATGAAAAAAAAAAAACATTTGCTCCAGCTACTTGGGATTTTCAAATTAGGAACGTGATGTTACATATCAGTCGCAAACCAAAACGGGACTGGAATTCTACTGTACATGGATCATTCCTGGACTAACTTAAGGAACAATGGAACATTTAAGGGATCCTCAGAGCAAACCCCAACACTCCCTTCGACCTTGTCCAGATCCGGACTAACAGGGATGTTAGAAACCGACGTTCACCCCTAATGACTACTTGGAAATAAACGTCAAAATGTCCTGAACCACATCGATGTTGCACTCACTGAGTTTGCAATGAGATTACCTACCTGAAGGGGAACATTGTCTTTTCCTTTTTTTCTGTTCAAGTGGCCTTAACGTTCATTATCGAAACACTTGCAGAGTGGTGGACATCATAGGGATGTTTTTGTTTTTTTTGTCCTGTGTTTTTCTTAAAGCATACATTTTTCTGGGGCAATTTTTTTTGTGTTTAGGAGGTGGAGGCTCTATTATGTCAAGGCTTCAGTGCCTTAAAGTTTTGCCCCTTCGGTGTGTACGAAAAAAAAACTAAACCGAACAAATCATTGCATTTATGCAGGTTTTTATCAATTTATAGGCGCTCTGGTAGAATATTGTCTGTTTTATTGTTTGATTGTTACAAGTCACAACCTGGAGTTCATACAGGTTCCATCAGTGTGTTCCGTTGTTTGTTTGATTACGTCCCTTGAACCCTGCTGTCCTACAAAGAAGCAACAAATTAACAAATTTAATTGAAAAAAAAAAATTTCAACTGCAGTGCTATAGCAACAAAGTGCCCTAACTCTCAATTGAGATGTCCTTTAAGGACACGTTGACAACATGCACTTCCCTTCTTCTCTGATAAATTACTTCAATGGACAATTTCTCCCTCTCCCCCAAGAAAATCATTATTTAATTTTTTATATATGTATGAAATATACTCTGTGTGTGCCTCACCTATATGTAAAACAGTAAAAAAAAAAAAAGAGAAAATTGAAAAAAAGCATAGGAGATGATCTGAGTTTTAGGATAGGGTAATTGAATGAGGGTGGAGGGAGGGAACGGGGGGCATTTTCAATAGTTTGTTGGAGTTCTGATCACATCATTTAAGTTGCCTGTTCTTTCTTGTAGCCAATGAAAACTGATTACAAGAGTCGAAAAAAAAAAACAATTTACAATGTTCTAGCTATAGACCGGTGTAGCACATGTGTGACTGTATTAATTTATGAAACCAAAATGGTAACTGTGAATTATGTATTTCTTTGTGTTTTTTTAAAGTGGGCGGAAGGTGAAAAGGGGCGTTGCTGTGCCCTGTTTTGTTTTTGTGGAATATAATGGAAATAATCAAGTAAAAAAAAAAGGAAAATATCTAAATATATTTTTTTCTTAAGCAATACATTTCAGTGTGACTTGTGATAGGACATTTTCTTTTTTTAGGTAATAAATTGAAAGAAAAAAAAATTAATTGTGTACGTGTGACTCATTTACTTTATCACATGTGCAATCTGCCTGTTCTTACTATGAAAAGCTGTCATGCAAAAGCAGCTGCTCTTAAGTGTGAAAAAATAATATGTTTTGATAGGAGCATGCTGTAAAAGCTCAATAGGCCTACTATGGCACTGTAAAAATGCACTGTAAACAAATATTTGGTCAAATTATTTTCATGAACGTTATCGATACATTTCAGTACTGAATGGTGTGTTTTTTTAATAATCAAAAGCGGGCTACTCATGCATTGTCCATCATTTTGGATTCACGCTTTGACTAACATAGAACGCTGTCTGAGAGCAATATGCTAATTTGGCCAAAATTGGATATCTTATGAGACAGGGTAGCTCAAATGCACACCCTTTTGAACTAAATTTGTTTGAAGAACATGCATATATTCAATGTAAAAAAAAAAAAAAAAACGGCAGCTGTGGTCAGAATAAAACTGAAAAATACGGTAACAATATTTTTTGTTTTACGGTTTAATGTTACATTTACAGTTAAATACCATAATTTCTAATAATAAACCATAATAACTGATATAATGTTAATATAACAACCTATTAAAGTAGTGAAATCTATTTTGTACCTTTGAAATTCACTGATAACTACCAAATGCAGGTGGTGTCTAGCAAGTCACATGATGAACCAAGGCCAATCACAAGTAGCTTATAAATAGTAACATATATAGAAGGTGCTCAGTGTCATTCGCACAAACACTAAAGAGCATCATGGTTAGAATTATTCAACTGAAATGTGCAATAAACTTTCATTTAGCAACATTGCATCTAACATACAACCCTAATAAACATAACTGAAACAAAAAAAACCTAAGAAACATAGTTATTTCAAAGAGAAAACATCAAATTCAAACAAAATTTAAAATGCAATGCAAACAAATTCTGGGAATTTCAGTTTACGGTGTTTCCCTGTAAATTTAACAGGAATTTACCATTAACCATTTACTGTTTTTCTAAGTTGTTTACACACAATTACTTGTACTTGACACACAATGACTACAACCCAACCCCCTGAACCAATTCTGCTAGACTACAAGCACAATTCCTCAAATTGCAGGTTTAAAGGTTTTTTTGAAAACACTACACACACTTCTTAAAATAAAATAAAATACATTTGGTACCATGTATTTGTGTGTTTTGTATAAAACAATAATCTGAAATATTTTACAATGCACTTATGTAGGCCTATGTACTGTCTGAAGTAGGGTTGGGCAATGTTGACCAATTTGGCATCGTACAATGTCTAATGTGAAACATCGAGATGGACGATAATATCGTTGTCGTTGGGGCGGTGTTTAGTTGTAACTAAAACACCACGCCCCGCCCCACGACTGACAAAAATAACATGCAGGCAGGTGAGAGAGGATCGAGCGCAGGAGTGATCACGTGCGAGTGCTTGAATTGCGCACGGATGACGTATCGAGCGCATGCGAGGGTTTGAAATGAGCTCGCGGACCTGTTTCTTTGCATGTACATCTGTTTTCCTCTCGCCGGAAATGATTTACCGCGCTCGCCAGCATCAGTGGCGCGCTCGCTTATTAATGGCATAGATTTGCCGCCATAGATTAAATGTATTTTTCGCGAGCTTGGTGCTGCTGCTGCGGCGGGGCGGAGGATCGCGATGCCGGCAATACCATTTTGGAAACAATTGGGAAAAACTGTAACAGGTTTTTACTGTAGCATTTGTACAGTTTTTTATTGTTAAAATCAGTCATGCTTTACAGTGTTGCTTTAGAATGTCTGTTTGCAAATAATAAAATTTAGCGCATTAGGCTAATATTTAGGAGCATAGTAGCTTGTGTACAATGCACAATTTCTGTCTTTAGCTCATAACCAGTATGGTGTTTGTCTGAGTACTGTATGGTGGAGTCTCAGAGCGACTGCGCGGCTTCCTGATGAAAGCTAGCTTTAAAGCGTACAGATTTATATGTGTCTGCTGCTCACTCAACCGCAGGGGTGCCAGATCAGAGCCGGATTGAGTGAAGTGATGGCGACTGAGACTCCAAAGCTCCCCCCATCTGGCAGTCCGTCCTCCTCCCGAGAGCTGAGACGAGATGACAGATTGAGGGTGAGCGCAGGACTGGCTGCTACAGTAGGCAAGTGGTGCGCAGACACATGCTGTTTTAAGGAGAAGTCTTCAGCTCAAAGCTCCCACTCTTTCCCAAAGAATTGAGAGTAAAATATCTCAGAACATAAGAAGAAGCCATCTGCAGAAAAATAAAAGCAACAGCAAGAACACTGGAGTTCATATTGGTTTTCAAATGAGGAAGATTACTAGCACACACCACGCACGCTAATTCCAACTACTCTATTTAAAATCTCTGCCAGTGAGTTGGGTCATCTCACAAATAGTATGTGGGTGACTTCCCTCTGGGTCTCTTCAATCTGCAATGCCAAACACAATTATAAAACATCTTTTTTATATTTCATCGAGTGTGTTGTCTCTGCTTTTATTGCTACAAGTAAATTGAAGTATGCACATGGATCCATGGATTTACTGCCAATATGGGACTCGAAATCTAATTAAAGCTTTGAAAAAAACAATTTTAAGATTCCTGGTAGTGAATAAGAAATACTTTTTCTGGGTCATGGTAAAGTTGAAATCTTTTTGGTTCAATTTATGTAGTGAATCTGAAACATTTGATATTTACAATGAATCATCTTTTAGTCTTAAGTATAGTTCACAAACGAACCATAAACTACTTATTGTCTAAAATTAAGCGTGCGCAGCCCATACACCAACAGCTGGATACACAATATATTGATATATTAACATACAATTCCTTGTTGACTGAGGTGCATAGTGCTTATCAAAAAGATAATTTACCAAATTAAATGTTGGTATACATTTTCATGCTTTATGAAACACAGCTATGTGTAAATCCATAGACAACATACTCCCACGTTTTAAATAAGTTAACATGGCTATTCATCTACAAATAAGGGTAATAAAATGGGTATACATTTCAATTTATATTAGCCTTATTGTTTCTTGTTTGTCTTTGATTATAGTCTGTGACTTTGAATTTGTCTATCTACTTAGGTACTTTTAGATGAAGCATAACAAATGTCTCACTGTAGGACACCCTGTATGTCAACAACTCATCTGCTAAATTATATTTGTGCTTATCTATTTATCTTTTATGCTGCTATTTGCATCTGTGGTGAGCCAGAAGCAGCTTGTGTAGTTTTTGTTGGCAAAAAAGGGAAACCCACAGATTCCCCAAGTTCCTTATGGTCTTCCCTCAGTAACAATATTTACAGGTATGCTATGTAGCATTAGCATTGACCCCTTCCACGGACTAATCGTAAAATCTAGCATTTCCTACCCTTTTTGCAAGTAGCTAACGTTTGCATTTCACTAATGCATTCGAAGCTACTTGATTGGTTTCCTCATTCTGTACCAACTCAAATGATTCATATGCTCTGAAACCACTTTCCTTGGAATTCAAATTAATAATAAAAAAGAGAAACTTGCAAAAACAAAAACCTCAAAATGAAGTACCGTCTTAGCTTTGCCACCAAAACACTATTAGCCAACCACTGTTATTGTTGTCTGTGGACTTTTAAGCATCTGACAGTAGCATGCAGCCCATATAGGCTACATTTTCCATGCAACTCATGTGAAATTGTCCCTGGAAATAAATAGGATGTGTAGAGATAAAAGTTGAGTCCAAGTGCATGCAAGCACAAGAAAAATGTACTTCCTAGTGTTATCACAGTTAGAACTGCTGCCCAAGCAAAGCTAGAAGGCTAACCTTTCAAGTTTCCAGTAATGCTAAAACTCTTCTGTCAGATGAGTTTCCCAGAAGCAGACAACCCTTTTATGTACTGCCTTAGCTTTGCATCTGCCTCCACACCCAGCTGGTGAGAAAAAAAATGCAGTTAGCGCATGTTATCGATGTTCATTTAAAACGAAACTCGGCAATGGGGAACAGAGATGAGCCCGTGGCCACAGACCTAAACCACAAACTGCAGATCTTGAGGTTGAGTTATGAATACTTTTCCATGGTTCGACTGGGCACAGCTGAGACGGGTCATGTGACACTGGCATTGCAATGTTCAGCATAGCTGATCGATACAAAAGTGGTGATTTTGTACCCATTTTGTATTCACAGCCCAGTTTTAATGCTGAAACCATTTTGCATTAATATTATTAAGGAAAATATGTGAAACAAGACTGATGGGGGTTTTGCAGCATGTTTACAGAACGGTTGCTTTGTGAGTACACAAAGTGAAAACCCTCATGTGATTTCTTGACAGGCAATTTGTTGCTCTCCATCCACGTCTGTTAGTTTCCCGAGTAGCAGCAAGAGAAGAATGGTGATCTGTTTAAAATTTCATCTTATTTATGCAGCTGTTGAGGCTGAATGGACCTTTAATACCATCATAGTTTTTCCTTTCTGTCCTTCTCTACTGCTTTTGGACTACATCAAGCTGTTCTGGATGGTTCTCATGCTTTTCCAGCTGTCCAGTCACAACATCAGGGTTAATCTTTGACCCTGGTGCACCACCATGGCGAATTAACAGTGAGTTTTTTCTGTATAAACCACCTTGTGGTGTGCTAATGGAGAATTCAGATGGCACTTATTCATCTAATGACCGTGCATGAACATCCCATGTGCTTTGTTACCCCAGTTCCCATGACATTAAATTAACAGTACGTTGTTATTAAATATGTGTGCTGGGAGATTTTTTTGGGTGTCACACCTATGTGAGATGAGCTAAGTGTGGTCTGTCCTCATCTTTCTAGTACAGCGCTGTTTGAGCCCCCTCACATGCGACCTTTAACAGGCGTGATGACATGACACATGCTCCGGCAGGCTAAAACCGCCTCGTTTCAGCACACACATTGAACACCATAAACATTACCCTAGAAATTAATAATCATTGCCTCTCATTTACTGGTCATGACCTAACCTGCTCCTGCGACTACCTCGCCAAATGAGCTGTGGTCTAATTACTGGCTTTCGAAAGCTAATTGTGTTACATGTTGCTGCTCAAGGCCTCCGAAGGCCTGCTCTGCAAATGACATGATTTATAGTGGCACGCTTCGAGAAAAGGCCAAGGCATCCTTGCAGTCCCAAACAGGTGGGAAGATGACCAATCTGCCTCTCCTGAAGGGTCTTCAGACAGCCAGCTCCAAGAATCGGCTCCAACCTTCATTGGTTAAATGTCAGTTTTGGGAGTTAGTCTCAGATCATTGGTTAAAAGCAACTTTTACAGGATATCATTACTTTGTGAAGAACAGCTGGCATCCTTGTTAGATTGCACATGTGCCATTTAAAGACACTTGGCATTTAGAGTTTGGCATGGAGCCCTTCCTGACACCTCGGGAACACCCCTGCAAAAGACGTTCAAACAGCACCCAACTGTGCAAGATCCAAGAGACCTTGTGCAACTGCCTTAACTAACCCTGTGGTTGTAGTCTCGTGCCTCACGGTAAGACTTCGACATCCTTGAGGTTTGACTGAGTGGAAAATACAGCCAACCCACGCATACCCGAAACAGACGCGTCTGCTCCGCTTGCGAAGGGAAGTACAAGCCCAGAAAGACGGGTGTTGGAACGTAAACTCTTTATCTGTGCAGCTGGATCCCGTGGCCTTGGGAAAAGAAGCTACTAATGCAACACATGCAGGTGTTGATTAAGGAACTACCAAAGGCTGTCGTAAAATGCATCTCCCTTCGGCGGTTTCTTCATCTGCATAATAGATATCAGGGGTGACCTGTATTGAGCAAAAGGTGCCGTCCCTTGTACTGTGCTTGAAGGGTACAAGTATCTGAAAAGTGCTAGAAGCGTCACGTTTAATGAAAGTGGGCTGCAGGTCGCGCAAAAAATGCCAGTTATTAGTGGTGCTCGTGGACGTGAGTGATACCTCAAATTGTGTTGAGGAGAGGTGAGGTACTTTTCTAATATGACTCACGGCATTCAGCTGGAAGACGAGGGCAAAATGTGATCCAGCGTTGAAGGGATCTAGAATATCGTGAAGACTTTAAGGTCAACGGCAATGTCATGTTATGTTCACGAGAACTTGTTTTTCCGTTTAGAAGAGCAGCGCAGTGGAATGAAAACCACAAGGTATAGAGATACGTTTTTTTGTAACTGCTTTTATCTTGATTGGCACGTTTTAGGAACACTGTGAGATACTGCACAAGACGGGAATGTAAAAGTCAAAAACGCATATATTTCTATAAATAGTTTCTGGACAAATGTGAACAGAGAAGTGCACACAGAACTTTATACATTGTCAAGAAGAGTTTATCTTTAATTGCACTAAAAATATTGTGTAGTGTAACTAAATATCATATGTTATCATGATATGATTCAGCATCAGTACAATTGTATCGGCTTGACATTTGTGCCTCATTTTTAACATATTTGTGCATAAATTGTAAAAAACAAAAAAAACAAAAAAAAAGATTTAATTGACCCTAGCAACCACTCCGAACTCCTTAGCAACCACATAATAAAGCTCTGGCAACCACCAATGGCACTCTAGCATTGTAGCGGCAGCTTTTGCACAGTTAGAACCACTCTAAAAATATATTTTTATTACAATCTATGCCAAAGAACAGCATGGATGGTATTTGACTTCTAGATTCCATTGAGCCAGGATCCTTCGACTTAATGCACTAAGGTCCTTCTATGGTACTGTAAACAGAGCGCTTTAAATCCAGCTGAGGCCTAGAAAAAAAAGAGAAAGAGAGAGAAAAGAAATGAATGAACACAGGAAACCTCACTCTGGCAGGAAGTGGGAACGGCTGCTATGGTAACAAACTGAAAGAAGGAGCCCTGGTGGAGCTCTTGCGAATCGCTGTCTTTTGACGTCATTTCGCGCACAGAGAGCGAGTGAGAACAGCTGCCGAAGACATAAAATAAACAAAGGAGGGGATGAACTTTAGAGTGCTCGCTCAGAAATGCTACACGAGAGCCATGGCCTGATGTTTGGAAAGGCACTGTCTTCTCAGAAAGTCTTTTTTCAGGTCAGGAATTTAAATATAAGGGACTTTTTTTTGTCTCTCTGGCATAACCTCCACCACAAGTTAAAAAGCAGATGGTGCTCTTTTAAGACTGTTTAACAGCATTCTTTGATTAATGAACTGACATAGTGAGCTTCATATTATTTTGGTTTACTTTCATGCAGCAAAACTGTATTTTTCTCGACCAAAATATACTTAGAATAAATGCTAAATATATGTTGTACATGGCATAGCTTAAGAAAATGTGTTTTTCACATTGAAAATATATCTTGTTGAAACCTACATGCCAATATATAGCCAAAATGCAATACTAATCCCAAAATAGATATTCTGAGGAAATGTTTATAATGGAAAATGCTTTTTGAAGTTCAAATGCTTTATATATATACTTATATTTTAAAATAAATGTAACAAACTTAACTATATATAAATATATGTGTGCCTATTTATTACATATATAGAAATACAAAGAAAAATGCATGTACATATTTCAGAATATATGTTGTTTATTAAATATATTTGTATATATATACTTTTAAATGATCATACACTTTTACAATATGGACTGTACAGGAAAGGTTTGCTGTCTATTACAATGCAATTACCAGACTGTAAACAAAAAATAGCTGTAAATGTCATCTTTACTAGAGATTTTAAATGTTGCTTGTTAATTGTACTGTGTAAGTGTCATTAAGAGCTGAAAGCTATTTGTAGTCACAATCAATGAAGAGGACCTGAGTGAAGCCCGTTCCCAGTGACCTTCCTCTGACCTTTTACCGCCTCGTCTTCTCTCAATAACCAAGCGGCTCGATGAACAGCGCCGCCATCACGCATCCTCTGGAAATTTACGCTCTAGATTCTTGTAGACAATACTTGATTTGAATGAATAATATGAGTCTGTGGTTTCCTTTCAAGCTGCAATCAAAGAAATGTCATCTGGGCAAAGTCTTCTGGGTACTGAAATGAGGTATGATTTGTTGTGTTGCACGTTTGCCGATGATTGAAAGAGAAGCTGAGAGAGGGAACCAAAACACTGTCATCCACACCATGAAGTCCCTGCATCTATATCAGTGAGCATGCATGTCTGGACTTTATCTGATGTTTATTCGTCAGCCACATAACCTCCCTTCCCTTATTATCTGCCATCCACCCCCTTAACCCGGTTAGTCCTCTTCTGTGATAATCTTATGGACAGCTTGGTTTCCCATACGGCCCTGTCTTAACACCCACCCATCCACTTCAGCTCACAGAAATACGCAGATGAAGGACTAAGGACAAGTGCTGTGCGTGTTTGTGAAGGTTGAGTGACATACTAAAGTGTTTCTGGCTTGATGTGTGAAGAACCAGTAGTCACATTCCACTGGGTAAACAGATAAAATACTTAGCAACTAATGTTAAGTCATTTAATTTAATGGTACCGGTGACTAGTTTACTTGTATTTCAAATTTAAGGTTGATAGGAAATTTAGTTTGACACTCGTTTTTACTCTATGGAAGGTTATTTCTGCCACAGAATGGAAAAAAAGTAATTGTGACATTTTTCTGGAATTATGAGGAAGAAAAAAAAACATATAAACCTATTCTGAGAAGAAAAGTACAAATTGTGAGATATAAAATTAAGATTTTTATTTCAAACAAAGCTAAATTAAGTTGTGAGACGTAAACTTGCAAAATGTTATTGCGATTGCTGGGTGTCTGGCATGCTACAAATAATGAAAATATATATTTATTTATTGCTATAAAACTGAAAGCTGAGACTTTATTTTAAAAGTACTAAAGAGACGAATCGTATTGCTATTGGGTGGCGCACTATAACAAATCCAATGGAAGACATCAAATATTTCCAAGCATATGTCCCTGCGAATATTACACATGATATAATTTCTGTTAATATCCCACATAAATGCCTTTGTAGTGTATTCACAAGGGTTAAACAAGAGAGCTACAGCACCCCCCAAAGGAATGTCGGTGTGAGCTGATGTTAAAATGAAAAGTTGTTCCTGTTCAATCTTTTAATAAATATCATATTTTTGATATTAAGCGGTTTTCGCGAGTTCTTAGATCTCATCCCAGGAAGATGAAGCTCGGACGCAACAATATTCAAATATGCCTAAATTCCGGTGGCCTTCTCTCAATCCAGGTCATTTACAAGTGCACTATACTAAATATTATATTTTGACACTAATTTCGTAGTTTTTACTTTATTCTCGTAATATTACAAATTTATTCTCGAAGTTTCGACTTTATTCTCATAGTATTTTGACTTTAATCTCGTAGTTTTCTATTTTTTTCTTTGTTGGTGGCACTAAAACGCCATCGTAGTGTGAAAATAAGCTTCAATAATAATAAAAAAGAATGATTAAATAATAATAATAATAAAAATGTAGAAATATTTGCAATATATTATTAGAATGGCCATCAATGCTAAAATCTGCTTTTTTGGATCCAGATGGTGTATTTGGAACACCTACTAGCAGGCTAACCAGCTCGTGGTAACTGGCCAAACTTTGACCCATTGATCAGGAATTGATTGTATCATAAAAAGTGGGTGTTACCTACCAGAACGGAGCCAGGTGGTTGTAAGGGAGGGAAAGGGTGGTTGAAAAGGAGTACTGGTTATGAAAAGTAAACCTGCTTCATAGCATGAGGGATGGTTACTAATAGTTGTTTCTTGGAATTAACATGCAACCAATTAAAATTACATAAAACCAAGAATGCACACTTAGGATTTGAAGTTGAAAATGCCCTGCTGTTTAAGAACTATGAGTACTTAATACAACAAATCGGGTATTGATTAGACTCTTGGCACATTCAGAAGTCAACATATTTTCACACCTTCAAAATGTTAGCCACGCCAAACCATGGGTGTGTTTACTCAATAAAATCCTGTGCAATACATGCACCTATTCCCAGTGTGTGCATTTTGTATGTTTAAGTATCTCTTTGTTCTCAGATATGCTAGTTGCATCAGCCTGCACATAATAAATGACAGGAATATCTAAACTCAGACCTCTTTTTTGTCGCTACATCATTTTGATGACCTACTTTCAGACACATCTCCATCAGAGGCTTGATATCCAGCATATTCCGTCCCTTCGGGCAACAAGAAAGGCCTCTAGCATCTGAGGAACATTCGCCAGGCTTCAAAATAAACACTTCTCAGTTGGATTTAATTGTTCATGGAGGGATCATTCAAGAACCCCGGAGTGCTGTCTTCGCCTTTCTATGGAAAGGGGGGGAGGTTCAATCAATAGGGATTTTGTTAAGCGGGTCGGTGCAGAATGTGGAGAAGGTCTTTCAGACATCGGCGATCATGTGACCGATGGGGTGGCGGACAATGTGCTCCAAGACTCATGGGAGTAGGTGTGTTGCTTGGCCGAGAGCCTCTCTGTTCAATCGATCGCAAGACGTCAATTGGATAGACTCAAATGAATGTGCCTTTAACCTTGGTGAGCATATGCAGAAACAACCTGCACGCCAACGCCGACACGAGAGCTTTTTTATTCTAATGCGCCACAAAGATTGCAAGCATTGCGACAATTATGATAGTTGCGCTTTAACCCTGAGAAATGCATCATGCGGTTATTTATGAAATGACTCTTTGTGGTGTCTGAAAAAACAAAGTGCCGTACCAGAGATAAGTGTGCCTTCCTCCTTTCAAATCATGTCCGACAATTTTTTTTTAAAGGTTTTTGAAATGGTTTCTGGTAAGTATCTGAAAAGCTTCAGTTCAGAGAAACAGTCATCTCACCCGAAGAGCTCATCAGATGCGTCGCTGGAACCCAGCTAGTTTCACATTTACACACACACTGACACGCACTGTGCAATAAAGACATGCATATGTGCAAATATAGGTATAGACAGGGACACTATTGCGTTTATTCAGTTGACCTCGTTGCAGCAGTATTACCCCCATTTGGTTTCATAACACTGCATTTAACCAAATCTTCGACATTGAAACACATTGAAAGCACCAAGGACCAGTGTAATGAAGAGGAATTTTTTTACCATAAATCTGCAGTGACTGATAGCTTTGTGAAAGGGATTCGTGTTAAAATTGATGTTTTAAGCTCAAGTGTATCATAAATGCCTTCGGGGGTGATAGCGTCTATGGTCTACTTAAGTTTACGATGTTTTGAGACACACGGCCCATTTCGATCTGGTTTCCAAAATAACCATTTAGATCATTTTTGTAAACCAGATCAAAGGTATGCCTCAAAAGAAGGACATTGGACATTGCTATAGCTCTCATAAACGCAAACGAAAAGATAATGCTAAAGTTAAGACTTTCTATAAGTGTTCTATAAGGTGCAGCCACATGTTTCTTTCTGCATTGTGCAAAATGTAGTCATTTCAATATAAGTCCACGCAATCTGGATTTTTGTGTCAGGGGCATTTGAGGCAAAAATTGCTGACACGATTTCACATTGGATTCACATTTCTTGAACTGAGCATGCATATTCATCCGGTTAACCAATACAGAGATAGATTGTTTCAGAAGAAACATACCGAAATGTACACTTTACACTACTGACAATGGAATTACTTTATCTGCAAATTTTTGCAGAAATTCAGCAACTGTGACTGCGCCTTAACTTAAGTTTCACTACACAGTTTCTTACACAAAGGAATCATACGGTTTCAAAAGACTTGGAATATTTGCACACAAGTGATGTGAACCAGTTTTTAGAATCACGCTTAGCTTTTGGACATGAGAGTAAGTAAACAATAACTGGGTTCGCATTTTTTTTAGCATACCTTTAACCCTCCTGGTGTTTGTTGAAGCAGTATGAACTAGCCTTAAAACAGGCAAGTTTTTGGTGGTAAAAGAGGAAGTCAGAAACAGGAACTCTCCAGCCCAGCAGTGCTCCTAATACACTATGTGAATAATTAAGAGTATTTGTGAATGCGTGCATTTGATGCCGTACTTCACTTCACCTCACTGTTTCCATTACTCACACTGTCCATATGTCACAAACCTATTTATACACTCCAAAACACAAACGCGCACACGCACATATGCACTCCATCCCTGCTGATCATCGGGATTTGCAGTGAAGCCGTCTAAATCGCAGAGCAAGGCTCCCGCCCTTACAAAAAATACTGCCGTTTTTTTAGAAATACTCTAGTTTTTTCACATGTAGAAAACAGCAAATTTTTAGACCCGAAAAAGCTGCGCTACTGTGTTGTTTTACTGCAGTGCATCAGAAGTACTATTGAAATACAACTGCAGTAGAACTGTAGTATTACTAATAAACAATAAGCAATATATAATACAACTGAAGTACAATTCATTACAACCGAAGTGCAATATAATAAAACGCTAAACAATAACAATAAAATGCAACCAGAATATTCAAAATAAGTTTTATTTGCACACATTTGCAATCTAATAAATTAAAGTACAAAACAACAGTGAATGTCACAAACAGCAATGCAACCATAAATAATTGTACTTTTCTTTATACTTAAAATAACAGGCTAAGAGTTACACTTAATGTACTTACATTAGTGCTTATTTACAAACCGCACAATCATGAATATTTCTTCCCTCATTATTCAGCCAGGTTTTTGATGTTTTGAGGTTTTTTAATGTTTTAAAGAGTTTGTCCTCATTGTTCCTCTTGGTTCTTATGATTGTCTATCTCAGATGTGGAAACACTGTTTTGGATGTAGTCTGGAAAAACAAACAAAAACTATCAGAAATTCTAAAGTTTCAGGTGTGTGCCTACTTGCACTGCAGGGCATACTGAGTTGAACATTTTTCTTGAAATAAATCTTAGTCAAACTACTTAGTCAGCTCTCTCTTTCATACTGAATAGGTGCTAGGACTGTAAACCTTTTGGGAATTCAACTTCATTTAACTCCTCGATCTCTTAATGTCTGAAGATACACTACCTTCCACTAATATCGGTACCCTTGGTAAATCTGAGCAAAGGTGACTGTGAAAATAAATCTACGTTGTTTATCCTTTTGATCTTTCATTTTCAAAATTCTTATTAAAAGTAAATCAATTGAAAATGAGGAGAAAAACTCAATTTTTTTTCTCCAATACTTGTTAGCCACAATTATTGGCAACCGATTATTGCTATGTCCTTTTCCTAAGATAACAGCTCTGAGTTTTCTCCTGTAATGCCTGAAGAGTTTGGAGAAAGAGTAAAGAGACCACTCCTTCATCCAGAATCTCTCCAGACCCTTCAGAATACCATTTCTATGTTGGTTCTCCTCTTTAGTTCACCTCACTCATTTTCTGCAGGGTTCAGGTCAGAGGACTGGGACAGCCATGGCAAAAGCGTCATTTTGTGCTCAGTGACTAATTTTTGTGTTTATTTTGATGTTTGTGTTTGGATCATTGTCCCAGTGGAAGATTCAACCATGACCCATTATTAGATTTCTAACCGAGTCTGTCAGTTTTAGATTTGTTATCTGTTGGTATTTGATAGAATCCATGATGTCATTTGTCTAAACAAGATGTCCAGGACCTCCAGCAGAAATATAGACCCACAACAGAATAGAAAAACACTTGTAAAGTATACTGCAACAGCACTATGTTGCACAATACAACTGCAGTACAGGGCCTAAAAATGAAAATATGAAACATGAAAATCACATTCCCATTAAAGTAAAATTACTGAGCCTAATCGTTGCAGCTTTATTATAAAAATGTTCATGAAAAGAAATTAAATCAGACGTACGTTTTTGCATCTGAAATCTTCACCTGCATTTCAGTTACCTGCAACTGCAGTTATATTGTATCTTTACTTCATTATACTGCAATCTGCAGTTTTACTGCTGTTGTACTTTAACAAACTGCAGTTATATACTTCATTATACTTCAAATCTCCAGTTGTACTTCATTGTACTACATTTGTACTGCTTTGTACTGTAGATATACTTCAATGTACTGCAGTTATTTTTTGTAAGGGTGCCTCTTTGGGTCGATCCAGGTCGAATTCAATTTGTAAGATATTATGTATTGATCTGTGCACATTGGCTTGAGAAGGGAGAGGGACAGATGATCCTTTGACCCACGCTGGCTATTCTCTTAATCATCGCTCACGTCCCCCTCAGTTCAAACTGCGATTCGGTAACTATAGAATTGTTTTCCCAAAGCCCCCTTAAAGAACTGTCAGCTATTTTTTTAATATATAAGAGAAATACAGTTTAAAACTGTGTTCCTGCAGCATTTTGAGACATTGTGCTGTTCCAGTAGGCAGTTAGCATAATTATGCTAACGTAATTATATAAGGTGGCATTGTATACATTGCAGTGAAAGCAATCTGAGAATGCATTATGGTGAGCTGTAAATGCATAATGTTCAATGCTAAATCATTTAATAAATTAAAAAAATGTACTATTATTTGTGTGCGGTGCATTTTTATGCTTATTGCAATGCTATTAGCTTAGCCACATGCTAACATGCCAAATACTATTGAAATCAATTTTGTGAGCTTTCCAAATTGGTCATTTCATTTTAGTTAGGTTGCTTAAAAGCCATCTGCCTTCTGCTAACTAGTTTTTGGAACAGGGCCTAAAATTGTACAATCTTTTTGTTGTGTGCATTTATTAAAAAGCAAAAGACTATACCGCCATAGCCATTTAGCTGCCTGTGTTTAGCAAATAAGCAGAGCAGGTTTTCACACTCATACCTTATTACATACTGATTGATTGATGCCTTTTTTTTACGATTGACTTAGAGATGGCCAGACCTCCCACACTCGCATCAGCGCAGCAGAGAATTGCATTTAGCCAAGCAGCAGGTCCTAAATCAGTCCAATCAATACCCTTCTGCTGGGCTCTCCATCACGTGCCTGAGTAAATAATTCAAATGAGATAGTTAGATGCTTTGAAATGTAAAAAGGGAGAAAGAAAATCTCACAGTGCGCTTCGCCCGCTCTTTACACCAATGTCGTTTATCCTTTGCCTCCAGGAAAGGCGAATGTTTCTATAAATCCTGAAATTAAATCAATGACGGCTTGACAGAGTAAATTGAGATTTAGGTCTGGTTTGTTACACCAAGCCATTACATTAACATTAAATATTCAAAAGAGCTGAATCAATTCACAAAGGATTTAGATTTGGATCTTTTAGGTGTTGTAGCAGCACCAGCTGACTCTTTTGACATGTTTGAAAAGGCCCCTAAATCATAATTGGCTGCCATTCTAAAAAGCTACAAAGATTCTGTTGCCGAGGGGTATAAATAGAGCTTTAAAAAGCTTTGCGATTTAATTTAGTGCTGCTTTTCTTTATGTATGAGCTCTTTCGGTAAAGCTGAAGTGAGTAATTTCTTTGCCACTTGCGCCATTTTTAAAATGTTTTCCTGAATATTTTTCCTGCCTTTCATTGGTGGGTCAAACAAATAACATCTCTCCCAATCTCACACCATTGGTTGAGCCATTGTTGTTGTCAGGCTGGTTGTGATGCTAAAAAAAGAGCAAATGCATGTAAAATTGCATTTAAAAAAAAATCACTCTTTATGTTTAAAGTGTAGTGACAGTTTCTTTCTTACTGTGCATCCAAGCTGAACAAATTGGGGGTAAAAATGTAGGGCACGTATTTTGGTTGTTGATTGGAATCATTGGAGATCTAAAAGCAAGATTGCAGTCAGTCCGCAAGAGACGGACTTAAGCAATACAATGATCGAGACATGTTTATTAACATATGCAACTAAGAAATACATGAAGGAGTTAAGGTAAGGTGATAACTATACAGATAACTCTATTAGTATTCACACCAACACACAATATTGCACTCTTAATATCGCTTTAAATTCAGCTTTATAACAGCATATGCTGGTTAGGTATGTTTAGGGCAAAGGACCTTAACCAGCATCAAAACATACCTAACCAGCATTTGCTGATTTTTTTCAAGAGGTTTTTTTTCATCCAGGCATCTTTAGTAA
>JAUYWG010000060.1:6483945-6502305 GCA_034779775.1 Enteromius afrohamiltoni | reverse complement strand
TGCTGGTTCATGATGGTCCTTTTGCTGGTTTATGCTGGTCCTTTGCTGGTTCACGATGGTCCTTTTGCTGGTTTATGCTGGTCCTATGCTGGTTCATGATGGTCCTTTTGCTGGTTCATGCTGGTCTTTTTGCAGGTTTATGCTGGTCCTTTGCTGGTTCATGATGGTCCTTTTGCTGGTTTATGCTGGTCCTATGCTGGTTCATGATGGTCCTTTTGCTGGTTTATGCTGGTCCTTTGCTGGTTCACGATGGTCCTTTTGCTGGTTTATGCTGGTCCTATGCTGGTTCATGATGGTCCTTTTGCTGGTTCATGCTGGTCTTTTTGCCGGTTTATGCTGGTCCTTTGCTGGTTCATGATGGTCCTTTAGCTGGTTCATGCTGGTCCTTTTGCTGGTTTATGCTGGTCCTATGCTGGTTCATGATGGTCCTTTAGCTGGTTCATGCTGGTCCTTTTGCTGGTTTATGCTGGTCTCTTTGCTGATTTATGCTGGTCCTTTGCTGGTTTATGCTGGTCTTTTTGCTGGTTCATGCTGGTCCTTTAATGGTTTATGCCAGGGCATAAACTATGCTAGTTGAACGCGAAATTGCATAGCTTGTCAGTGATCTATGGCTCTGTGTATCAACTACAGCTGATTTTAAAAACAGCTGATTGAGATTTACTGCTAATCAAATAACCGCTTTTTACTGACAAAATGTGCATAAATAAATCGATTTATTTATCGGTTTATGCTGGTCATGTGCTGGCAAAGGAACAGTAAACCAACAAAAGGACCAGCTTAAACCAGCATCCCAGCTTCAAAACCTACCTAACCAGCATATGCTGTTTTTTTCAGCAGGGATGATAAACCCTAAAACTATTAAAGGGTAACTCCACCTTGTCATTGATCTCCCCTTGTGCTTCTAGTGACTGTGGCCAGTGAGGGGTGGGTGCAGAGACGTGCAATCTCCCTGGTGAGTGGTTCCAGGAAGGAGGGGAGCCAATCAGTCACGGCAAGTCTGTAGAGAGAATTGTAGAGAGAGCAAGGTAAGTTCACACACCATTGGAGATAGTTCTCCTCTGTCTGGGCCGTGATGCCAGCTTATATTGGGCCTTTAGCCGTAACCGTTTGGTCTGTGGTGAGTAGCTCCAGGTGCAAGTTGTGTGTTGCCAGGGCAACGCTGATTGTTCCTCGGGATTCCCGCCACAGAGTACAAAAAGTATTCTTGCCACAATACTGGTAATACTAGTTTGTATTAAACTTACCTTTTATGATGTTTTTGAGTTTTTGAAAATTGTGTACACTAAATAACTTGGTGTGTTGAGGAGAAATTGACTTCCTTTTTGAAGAAGCCACCCACAATCTTTAATATTACATTTTTGAGTACTGTGAAGATGAGTTTGATTTGATTTTTATATACATTTTGGCAACCTGTATTGTTAACATCCTGTGTTGAGCTACCAGTTGAGCTAGAACAGGAATGTTTAAGATTTCTGCAGCTTCTATCCACTTGCATGCCACGCACATATCTAATTACTACAATGATTAGGATGTCAAGATGCAATGTTTTATTCATCATGTATAGCTCTGATACAGGCAGCTATAAGAAGTCTTTATGGGCCAACTAGTATAAATGCGCAGAAGTGGGTCAACCCTGCTGTGTCTGGAGAGAGAGAGAGAGAGAGAGAGATCTAGAGCTTGCACGCACATTTAACAGAATCCTTTTCAAAGTAACTGTCCAACTTTTAAGAAAGTTGCAGGAATGCACTTTTGTGGCATTATGAGGTTCTTTGAACAATGTTTATCTGTTCGTTTTCCTCCCCACTTCTAATGAAATTTCCCGTCTGAGTTTAAGCCCCCTCGGGATAAGCACATGCGACAGATCCCACATTGTTCATTGTTGTTGTGCTCTTCTTATTGTATTTAAAGAAAAAACTTTGAAAACAAGAAACTTCACCACGGTGTGGGCTGCAAAGAGAGAGAGAGAATGACAAAGATCGCATGCTGGCAGCCTTTGATCTCCTTTCTTGGGAGACTTTTTTAAGGGGGTGGCACCGCTGTTTTTTTGGAGACTCAGGAGAGAGAAACTTGTGGAGATGTGCGACCATCCTTAAGGACCTTACCGAGTCTTGTACACACAAGAAGTGTAGGTTGTTTATTTGCTGTGTTTGCTGCCCACCTCATGGGCCTCTGGGGAGAAGTTCCCATCCTTTCCCTGTGCCCTGAGGCCACTTGTGGTTCTGTGGGCTGCCGCACGGTTAAGCTGCAGAGGAGAGGAACTTGGATATCCCAGAGGCATATTCTCTCACTGTCTTTCTCTCTCAAAACTGATGGAAAGAGACCAGGCCAAGCCTCTCCCTCAATAAACAATCATTCGCTTAATGTCAGAGATGTGCTTTTAAAATCATAGGGCGGGCCAGGCAAAATACACTGCTCAAAGAAATAAAGGGAACACTAAAATAACACATCCTAGATCTGAATGAAATATTCTCATTACATTTTTTGTTCTTTACATAGTTGAATGTGCTGACAACAAAATCACACAAAGTGGAAAAACACACTACAGGCTGATTCAACTTTTTTATGTAATGTCCTTAAAACAAGTTAAAATGAGGCTCAGTAGTGAGTGTGGCCTCCACGTACTTGGCCTCCCTACACCTCCTGGGCATGCTCCTGATGAGGTGGGGGATGGCCTCCTTAGGGTTCTCCTCCCAGACCTGGACTAAAGCATCCGCCAACTCCTGGACAGTCTGTAGTGCAACGTGACACTGGTTGAGGGAGCGAAGATGTTGCAGGCAGCAGAGCATTCTCACATGTGCTCAGTGTGAACCTGCTTTCATCTGTGAAGAGTACAGGTCGCCAGTGGTAAATTTGCCAATCTTGGTGTTCTCTGGCAAATGCCAAACATTTTGCAGGGCTCTGGCAGTGCTCCTCTTGTTCCTCCTTGCACAAAGACAGAGGTAGCTGTCCTACTGCTGGGTTGTTGCCCTCCTACGGCCTCCTCCACGCCTGCATGCTCTGGACACTTTGCTGACAGACACAGCAAACCTTCTTACCACAGCTCACACTGATGTGACTTCCTGGCTCTACCTGAGCCACTTGTGTGGGTTGTCTCATGCTAGTAGAGTGAAAGCACCGTCAGCATTCAAAAGTGACCAAAACATCAACCAGAAAACATAGGAACTGAGAAGTGGTCTGTGGTCACCACCTTCAGAACCACTCTTTTATTGGGGGTGTCTTGCTAATTGCCTATAATTTCCACCTGTTGTCTATTCCATTTGCACAACAGCATGTGAAATTAATTGTCAATCAGTGTTGCTTCCTAAGTGGGCAGTTTAATTTCACAGAAGTGTGATTGAGCAGTGTACTAACTATTTGTTGGTTATACACCCCTGCCTTTCTTTGGATTCTGTTGCTGATTTAACCTCGGCGCAACCTTCTCATAACATTCAACATTACATTATTAATGTATTATTGAGCATACTGCTTTAGAAAAACTAGATACTGATATAAATATATAATAAAAACAATGGCGCGTTTGCTTAAAATACTTTTCATTTCATTTAATTGTCAATTTAAGTACCAATTACTTTAAATAAACAGTAATTATGAAACAAGGAAACAAATTACAAGCAACATGAATGAATAAAACGATTTTTCAACCTTTTTTTCAAAGAAACAATGGCTAGTAAAGGGAAACGGAAAACAAAAGAATTACATAAAAAAAAAAAAAAATTGTCCAATCGGATGCTCTTGATAATAAGTATTTGCTTTGGTTAGAAATGACTAGAAAGACAGCCCTTTCTGATATTAGCTAAAGGCTTTTAGCGTTTCAGATAAACCATCTCTATGATATGTCACTCCCAAACAACACAGAATTCAACAGGAATTACGTCAACACAGAAATAAAACTACACTCTTCATAAAATATCAGGGACTTTGATTCCTCAACCAAGAATAGCGAGTGCTATTTACAGAGCATGCACACTCACACACACGTGAAAGCTTGAAAGCAGCCGCCTGAACTCAGATGACCAGGAGGAAGAAGAGTAGGGAATGTGACGAGGTGTTAGGTAGAGGAGGATTGAGGAGGTGGTGCAGCCCTTAAAGACGCAGACGTGGAGGCGGGTTGTCGCTTTGGCATCTGCGGGGGTGAGATAGGGACTTGGTCGCACCCCAGGGGGTGAAGCTGGCCAAATCTGCACTTCTCAAATGCGGACTCACACACAATGCGTGACAGCCTTTTACCTCCAGTCTTTATAATTTGATGCCCTTTGCTAGTGCCTTCCAACTGCATCTGATAACTATAAAGGACTCGACTGATAAATGACTGAGGCTAAATACAGCAATCAATCTTCACACTCCATACTATCTCTTGCACAAACCTCTGACCCTCTGGACCGCTCGGGCCCTTCGCATAATCCATCCCTCATGTTTACGAGCCACTTTCCTGCAGTATAGTTTACTACAGCCCCTGGTTTTGCTCAAGCGGGCCTGTTTCCCATTTCTTATGAGATATCCTGTCTGTTATTAACTCCTGGACACGATCCAAAAGCCAGAGAGACTGGACATGATAACATGAGACTTTTTGCAATGAATGCACAAAATCACTAAATCATGATTTGATTATGTAGACTACAAAACTTGCTTGAGTGTCTCAGTTATTGATACTTTAAAGGATAGAACTTGTGGAAAATAAGTGTTCTGATACTACTGAATGTGCACTTGAGTGTACTTCAAAATTTGTGATATAATATAAATATCAGTAATAATACTAATACAGTAATAAAACAGTACTTGCAGGTAACAGAATGATAATTAAATACAACTCAACTGAAGTGTACTTAAAGAGAGACACTTTTATGAATGTTTCTCAAGAATTTTTTTAAATGCACTGTAATGATGTCCAACTTAGATTAAAGTACATTTAAAATAATGTTTTAATAATATTTGTCTAGCTTTAAAGTACTCAATATGATGTGCTAACTAACATATTAAAGCATTTTTTTTACTTTCATTGAAAGTAATATATTTTATATGTACTAAATTGCAGCTTTGTTACAAATGTGTAATTACCAAAATTTAATTACATTGAAGTATATTTTTGTTTATGAATGTTTGTGAATATTTTTTTTTACCATATTTCAGAGACAATAGAAATAATTATAAAACTACATTTTAGATGTATTCAACTCCTACCTAAAGGAGTAATTCACCCAAAAAGTATAATTCTGTCATCATTTACTCACCATTTACTTCCATGGTAGGGGTAACATACTATGGAAGTCAATGGTGACCCAAAACAGTTGTTTTCATACAAAGAAATTCATACAAGTTCAAGTACTACTTGACAGAATTTTCTTTTTTATTTGAACTATTCCAAACTTTCGACATGAATGCATATAATATAAACTATAATACTTTATTTATTTTGCCACTTTATAATTTATTTGTAAATATAATGCATCAAAACAACATCATGACAACAGCAACCATGCAAGCACCCCAACAAAATGTAAGAATCTAGTTTGTTTGTTTATAATTATGTTTTGTTTTGGTGCCACTAGTCTACTTCACCTTTAAATTGAAGAAATTTGGTGCACTGAAAAAAAATCAGATGCAATTACAAAGGCTTCATTAGCATAAAACAATAAGAAATATTGACAGTTTCACATAATGACTATTGCAAGTAAACGCATGTAAGAAATGAGCAAGGTAGTAGGAGGCCAAAAGGGGGAGATTGGATTGTCTGAGGAGCTATTAGCACAGAGGAAAGAATGTGCAGCTTCCCTTGTTTAGTTGTTTGGTTTAAATCACCTTTACGTTTAAACTTCAGAGGAAGTCAACTCCCTGCCGTCCCCGGTGATTGAAACCAGCTTCTATCCTGACTCTTCACTCGTCTGTATCTGGAAAAAGGGGAAATGACATGTCTTTTGGGGGTTTGACCCTGACCTCATAAAATATGGCCTTTCTAGAGTGGCAGGATTGTTTGAACAGGATGTAGTGTTTGTTAGCAGGCTAGCACTTGCGTAGGGTGTCTAAGAGAGATGTTTTAATCGAATACATACAAGATTACATCATTAAAAAAATAGTTCGCCCCAAAAATTCAAATTTACTAGAGTAAGTGGACTAGCCAGAAATTACTGTTTTATTAATTACTGTCTAAGTAATTTAAATCGCTTTCAAATGGTGGATTTGTTTAGAAATATGCAGCTTTAACTGATGGACTGAAGTCGTGTAGATTATCTATGGATTACTGTGATGTTTTTATCAGGTGTTTGGACTCTCATTTTGACGGCACCCATTCACTGTAAGAGGATCTCCAAATCTTTTTCGATTAAGAAACAATCTCATCTACCTCTTGTGGGGCCTGAGGGTTTTTTTTGGGGTGTACTTTCAGGATATCAAGCCTGCATGATGTATCTATGCATACTTTGTGTTTTTACTGTCACTGTCACTAATGTCACGCCCAGTTACAGTACCACATGTTATTTAAAAAAAGACACTGAGAAGATATGTGCTGAAGGCGTTTACAGTGTTGTGAATTATAGCAATTCATTGTAAATAGAAAGGCTAGTTGTCACGTGGAGATGTTGTTCCAAGGTGAAACATCCAGTTTCAAAACAGCTAGTTTTTTGTAGAATTGGATTTGCGTGTCACTTTCAAACATTTACTATTAAAACCATTTAAAATTTCCATTTTATCTATTTGGGTTAGAAATAAAGGGCAGAATGTAACCGAGAACTGTGCTGTGTCTTCAAATGTTTTTATATCTTAAAATGTATTAACTAAATATAGTAATATGCAAAGCTTTCAATGTGACAACCATGTGGTGTGGCAGCACACCCTTCGCTATTAAGACTTTAAAGTATGTTTTCATACAAATACTGACTTTCAAAAACCAGACAATAATGTCATTTAGAAATGAGATCGCTTGGGTGTTTGAATCGAGATCGCAATATATCTCTACGATGTGACAACTATATTAAAAACATAAGCATTTATACGCTAAGTATGAATATCGCAAAAGGTGTTTTTAATAATGACGTGGAGAGAGAATGATACATAAAAGCAGGAGAGTTCTCACTGCGTAATCTAATAAACCGCAATAAAAAGCCCTTTGTAGTCACCCAAGCAAGTGCCGCTTTCATCACCTTTTAGGAAAAAAACAACAGCCCTTTCATGACTAATGCCTTTTCACAAAAAGGACAGGGCAAAAAAAAAGAACGCAAGATGTCTTCGGTCGTCCTTGCCGTGCTAATTGAGAATGCCTGTGTGTCTATTTTCATTTGCTTTACATTTCAAATGACAGCTGAGGAGCCAGACGGGCCCTCGCGTCGATGTCAAGCACCTCGAGCTCGCGGAGGGCCGCGAGTGTCGTCGCCTAGCAACGGTGGAGAAGCAGCCGGCACGAGAAAAGAAAAGGGATCCCTCTCTGAAAACGCTGTGTGCGATCGTGCTTATTCATGCTTTTGTTCGGCCAGTTTAATTTAAGCTCCGCCGTCGGAACATTGTGTTGCTTTTTATAAAACATCCAACTGCATGATATGTTCTATGCAGTGATTCATCCATCTATCTATCTATCTACATATGTCTGTCTGTCTATCTCTCTCTCTCTCTGGCCAACTACAAATGTACAATGTCCTATATAATTATTCATTTATACAGTATGTACAGGTTTATGCATTTTTTGTTCAGGTTTATACAGCCCTTTTGTTTCAACGCTGCTTTTCACCCAGGCATCTGCATTCACCGATCTGTGTGGGGGTTGACTACGTTCTGGATGGGATTTTAGGCCGGCGGATGAAGGTAGAGGGGTAATTTCCAAATGGCTTGGCTCAAAGCGTGTCTTTGTCTTCACCGGCTTTCATAACCAGACTAAAAACTACAGCCCGCACAAACATGAAACCTGTGCCAAAAAGAGCCCACGGAGACAATACATCATAGACATTACTACTGCATGTGATTTAAGCTTAAAGCTTAGTCATGCAGTATCAGTTAAACACACATAAAAAAATGCAGAATGTGTTAGAGCTGTTTTTCCCATTTAACCCTAAAATGTATTTTATATAGCCAATTTACACCATGTATTTTTTTTTCTGGTTCTAGTCATTTATTCATACTCATCAGTGTAGTCCGTATAGATTTAAATATCCACCCTAGTGAAAATAAATATGCTAAAATACAAGTATACTACACATACGTTTACATATATATGTACTCTTTTAGTACAATTACATGTATACTTAAAGTATGCTAAATTGCACTTTAACTGCGCAACTACCTTAGCTACACTCGCATTAAAAAAACTATATTATTCAAAAATCATACAATCCTCATCCACAGTGACATTAAAACACATTTTAGACTTGACATTAAGAAATGTGCATTGTGTATGAGTAGGACTCCGGATAAAGTTTAATTCATATAATTTTTATATTAGTAAGTCTTGAGCGAAAAATATGTTAATAGTTTTAAACTACTTAGCGTGGCATAAATGCATTTTAATTATATTACTTTGTACTAGGGCTACTAATGATTTCAAATCCATTTTATTCTATTAAACAATATTATGATCACATATTATACACAGGAACAGCCAGTGTAAATATCAATTATGCTAAAAGCAATCGTGTTTGTGCAGATTTCACATTAGTAATTTAAACTAGCATGGTGACTGCCTGAGCTTCCCTGTTGATGAGCATATCCACATGCATCTGTTCCATTATAAAAACACCTTAATTCAATGAATCTTTTCAACGGGAGCCCCTCAAAACAAGGACTATTAAAATTCCTCTTGATTAGAGGACTGAGATGCTCTTTTTGATACAGAAGTGGGCATCATCTTGTCTTTGAGGAAGTGCTGTGCTTCATCAGCAATGCTGAGTTGGGCTCTTTACCAGACTGGCTGTCATAGCAGACAGAAAATGGAGTACAAAAACAATCATTAGTTAGGTGCGCTTGCGCAACGAGTCGATCCGAATGCATGCAGCCTTGCCCATCAGTGACCCAATGTTGTAGGCTTGGAACATTGTGATACCTTCATAATAACCGCCATAAGTAAACAGCACCTAACGCCCTTGATGTCATAGCCATTCATTAGCACACAAAAAGACTACAGATTATTAAGCAATTCTTTTGAACAATCGTGGATGAAGTAATCACTGGTACACACTGTCTTTTAAATGCAATAACAAATGCAGATCCTTTTTGAGCCAACAAGCTCAGTGAGTGAGTAGTATCTGGTTACAAATAAACATTTGATATTGTCAGCTGATTAATGGGAGGGACCGCCCAAAAATTTGTTTCAACTGTTTTTTTTTTTGTTCATATAAAAAAGTCCATGGAGTCAACAATGTCTGAGCCCACCAAAGTCAATGGGGCCCAAAAATATATATATCGGACCCTACTGAAAGTCAATGGTTTCCAAAATAATAAAAGGATCCCAGTAAAAGTCAGGGGGCACAAAATAACACTGGCTTCCACTGAAAGTAATTGGACTCCCAAACCAGCATTGAACCCCACTAATAGTTAGTGGTGCCCAAAACAATAATGGACCCCACTGAAAATGACTGGGGTCCAAAAAACAAACAAACCATTGGATTGTGCTGAAATTCAGCAGGGTTAAAAAAATTATAATAAATAAATACATGAAAAATAGGACCCCAGTGAAAGTCAATGGGGCCCAAAACAGCAATGGACCCCAAAGAAAAAAATATGGGGTCCAAAACAGCAATGGATCCTACTGAATGTCAATGGTGTCCAAAAAAAAAAAAAAGGATTCAAGGAAAAGTCAACACTGAACACTGAACAAGTCCAAGTCATCACTGGACCACTAAGTCAGTGGAGCCCAAACAACACCCTACTTACTTTTATTTGTATAGAAAAAAACACTGAGACTTTTTAGTTTGGAAGGACATGATGGTGAGTATTTATTTATGATTTAACACCATGTCAGCAACAGTGGGACAGAATGTTGAATAAATGACGACAGTTGTCCGAAAATGTAACCTCATGAATAGCTGTGCACTATTGTATCATGTTTATTTTGAGCCAATTGAAAATTACATTGGCATTTGATTTACTTGCTCTTCGTGTCGTCTTGCACTACGCTGGTAGGTCTGCGAAGCACTCAGTCAGGGCCACAAAAGTTATTCGCAAACACTTCCAGCCTACCTCCGTCTCCTCCAGTCCACACTCTGCGATGAGTCTTGGCCAGACCTAATGTTGAGTATCTAAAAAGAGCCGGCTGGCTGTGTGGGCGTATTGAGTGGAGTTCAGGCCAGGAAGTTGCCTACACAGCCCTCAGTCTGAGTCAATTTTCACAGAGCTACATTAGGACAAAGGGTCTGAATATCAGACTGTAAAAAGCTGTGTCTGATCCGAACTCACACTCTCTACAACCCCCGATCATCTTCCCTAAACGCCCCCTCCGCCTCCACATCACATGCTTGCACACGGCTGGGCTCGAATCATGAAAAAAATCCTGTCAGGCTTGTTTTTGGTCACAGTAAACATGTTGACAAGATAACATCTTTGCACTTGAACGTATATGAATTAACCCACAAAGATTTATTGATAGAGCACATTTGTCTTGCTTTCCAGTAAAAATATTGAAACATCCTTATATGAAGATAAACTGTTAAGAAGCAAAGCTAATCAGATTTTTTTTTTTTTTTAAATCTAACAAAATGCAGATAAAAAATTTTCAATCATCATTTTTAAACATCATTTAATCATTTTAATTATTATTTTTATAATATTTCATTCAAATATAAAATTAAAAAATATATTTTTTTTTCAATTATTTTAAGTTTTAATTATTTTTAACAACATTGAGTGCAAAGGTATAGATTGTCAAATATAAAAAATGTATATATATATATATAAAGTTCAATTATAATTATATATTTTATTAAAATAAGTAAATAAAAATTGCCAATGAAGTTGCATTTAACAACATTTAGCCAGATGCATTTAAAAATGTTAAAATATTACATATAAAAGTTAAATTAGAAAAATGCCAATGAAGTTGTATTTTTCTTTCTTCATTTGTTTAACAGCATTTAGTCAGATTTATATTTAAATTATAGAGATATTCTGAAAACCCAGCTACTTTGCATCTCAGGTAGCCTAATGCATATTGTTACTACTGTTAAAAGTACTGATTACATAAGTGATTTGTCATGGTGACATTGCCTAATGCAACTGAAAGCAATAATAAAAGCACGCGTGCGAGAAGGACGTCTATTGTGACAGCCTGCATAATGAAGTTCCAGGTATGCTACGTGATTGCAATGAAAGGCCAAGAAACACGTTTGTTTTGCGTCCCCCACCAGGAGTGGAGAGTTTTGTTGAGAGTTTTTTCTCTGTAAAGTTATTCAACCTGTCCTATCGCAGCTATTGTCGGTTCGTCCGTGGGTGCCGGTAAATAAGGCAGCGGCGGCTAATTCCCTTGACATTTACACATCTCTCACGGTGACTCACTTTCGGCTGGAAGGTAGAGAGAAAAGCTAAGTTATCAAAAGAGGGATTTATTGTTATGCATCCCTTTGTGGCGTTCATAAACCGCGCTAGTCCCGGGTGTGTGTATCTCGCCATCCACGCCCACGCACTCGCTGTTGTTGACAGTGCCTGGTGTTCTTTCCTCCATTTACCTCAGCGACTGTAATCTCAGAGAGCGCGTCAGCGCACCGGTTAGTGCGTCATAAGGGGAAGCATCACCTCACAGCGAGTGCACAGCCGACGCGCGGCAAACGGAACACAGCACTGCCATCTATCTCATGCTGCTGCTCCAAACAAATCCCTGTCTCTAATCCTCAAATGCTACCATTTATATTCCCTTTCAAGGTCCAACAACAAAGGAATGCTACACTAAGGCGGCTCGAGGTAAACAGAGAAAAATCCCTAAAATCCTTCTTCAGATGACAATTATATATGAATGCAACACACAGTATATGCATAAAATAACGTCTCGGAGGGCATAATTACACAAATGAGATACAGCAAACAAACGCTTGAGACATTTAAAGGGATAGTTCGCTCAAAAATGACAATTCAGTCATCTCTTTGCTCACCACGATCGAGTCGCTCCAAATCGGTAGCTATGGCTAAAAAGAAGGAATTTTGGAGAACATTCTAAATAAGAATGTTCGTAACTCATATACTTTAATTATGTCGTCAAGAATTTCCAGGACGTTCTTTGAAAGTCTGAGTAAAAAGATCTTAATCGGGTTAGACGCCATACTGATTTTAACGCTGATGAAAATGAGGCTTTAAAGGGCACGTAGACTACTGTATACGGTAAGTTCTTATCGCTCAATTTTCACACGTTATTTATGGGGTTTTCTGAAAGTTTTTTTTCTTGAGTGCTGTTAGACAACAGCACAGTCCATTAAATGTGTTGTAGTTCTACCTACCTCACTGCCTAGTTATAATTCCTGTCAAGAGTAGACCAAGGAATAAACAGAATTGAGCAAATCATTCATTTAACGATATGTAATGTTTAACATTGGGTATCTTCCATTTCTCCTCACCATCTATCAGTGGTCACATGACACAGCAGTATCTCCAAGCTTTCAACAAAAGGTTGAAACGCTGGGAGTGTGTTGAACTCACACATACACAAAGTGTGAACATCGAGTTTACACAGATAAACATTATATTGCTTTTGTCCTTAAAAGGGTAGAGGTTCAAAGCAAGTTCAGCTGACACTGAAAAGGCAATAGGGATTTGACTGTCTCAGTACTTACTGCAGAATATTGTAGTATAATAGCAAAACAAACACAAGTAAAAGACAAATATTTATTATTAATAATAAATTGTCTGTCCGTCTGTCATTTCAAAACTGAATTTTGCTTTAGCTGCAGTGGATAGCACTGAAAAGACCAGTGCCTTGAAACGATTAAATATTTCCAGTCACTTGATCCAAAGCCAGCTCCATTCATCCAAATGTCATCACTGCCAAGTCCAAAAATTTCCTATGCGTTTCCTTGTAGACAGTTGCAGACAAAGGAATGGAAATGTCAATCGAGCCAAAGTGATCAGTATATACAGGACATATCAGCTTGTGTCTTCATGGACCATTTCACATAGCCCCATCATGTTGTGACATCTAGATGCTAATCCAGCTCCATGGGTGGAGCTGAGAAGATGACTGAGCAGTCGAGCACGATAAGCTTTAAAGTTAAAAGATAATTACAGCATGTCACATAGATTCATGATATATCTGAATAGATCGCCGGATGGCCTGCTGTTAAGATTGATATGATGGAGTCTGGATGGCTACCTGTGTAGGAACAGTTGCGTAATTAGCATTTCGGATGCTCAGTGACAGAAGTCAAATTGAAGATTTGTAGATTTAAGATACAGATTTCTCCTTTATAACAGTAATGCCAAGTAAAACAAAGCTCTTTACCTCTGCAACCATTTGGTTCACAAATCAAGAGTTAGCAAAGAAAATTCACATCTAATTCATAACCCACGTTGTGGTTATTTTGCATGTCAGAGACTAGATGTTCTAATAAACACACCTACAGGAAATCTGTAAAGGACAAAGGTCACTGGTGGTTGAGCTCAAGAACTGATGAGCACGCAATCTTAACTTCCCTTCTTTAGTTTGTAACGCTACAGACAGGCGCCGCTCCAGTCACGGCACTGAGGGCCATGTTGAGAGATGAATCTGGACAAAGGAGCCTTAAAATGCAGGTAGCAACCGCCCTACCCCCATCAAGTGCTCTGGCACACCTAACAAAAACATAACCTTATCCGCCCTACTTTGCTAATGCAACAGAAATGCCAAATCCATGAGGCCAATATGTATGAAGGAGCTAAAAAGGCAGAATTCTCATTGAATGCACAAACACATGCATGCCATGATTGGCCCTGACCCTGCTCTCTGGCTGGCTTTACATAAACTTCCCCACGTCTTTCTTCCGCAGCGCCTCCACGGCAGCTGTGTCAACACGCACAAGGGTCCTGACCTTAAACAAACCCTCATGAAAGTCATTGTACACCATCCCACTAATTTACCCACATTTGGATATCTGACGGCAGTGTGAAATCGTAAATACGCAATAAAAATAAGGGCTCGAGTCGAGTGTTTGGTTTTGTAATTACCTTAAAAGCGCTGGGGCTTATTCGCTTACAGTAACGCAGATTATTCATCTTTATACGCACAGGAGAACTTCTCGTGAACAATTTACTGTTTGCAACACACGTGAATTTGTTCTAAACCTTGTTTTAATGTTAATGAATGTGAAATATTCTAAATGATCGGCCATGTGCCTGAGGTTAGTCATTTATATGAAACGCAGCCAAACCATATCCATGCAAAGGGGTCACGGTATTTCCTTTCTTCACACACAGCAAACATATAAGTAAAAGTAATACTAAGAGTGCCATCCACAAAACCAGTACGAACACAAGATTACATACGTCTTATTAACAAGTATGTACGTTCATCTACATTTATGTTCATCTACATCTAAAGTGTTTTTGTAGGAATTTACTAAATTAATAAATAGTAAAATTCCATCATATTGAATTTAATAATCCGTATGTATTATATTATATTAAAAATACATAAGAATTCTAACTAAATTGCATCAATCTTAAAAAAAGTTTTCTTACTTTTTTACTATATTTGAATAAATCTTTTATAAAAATTATTATATGAAATATGATTCTTTAGGGTCTGAATGGAAAGTTTGTAATATAGTTTGTTTTGCTCTTTTGAAATCACTCTGTTCTGTGTACTAACCATTTAAATCTTCACGAGCTCCGCTGACCCCGCCCCTCTTTTCCGAGGCACTTTTGGAGGATCTTTTTTTAGCTGATCTTTTGCGTCTTCAGTCTCTCAGATGTCGTGGGTAAATCACTACTGCTCTGTTCATTAATACATTCAACAACAATCTCTTAGGAGTCCTGCTTGTCTCTGCGTCTTGGTCTGATGACGACTCACTCAGGGCGGGTCTGAGGTAAGACACCTGTTCAGTGGGAGTGGCCTCTGTCGATGTGTGATGCACCGACATGCATTTGAGAATGGCTTGATTTCAGAAGGGGCAAATTATTTTTATTAAATTTAAAAAACTACTACTTGTGGATCTTTATCATTGTAGGGTGGTTGTGTACACACACTCCCAACACACGTTTCAGTCCAAACAGCTTGTAAAAGTGCATGTGGAGACAATGAACGAACGAGAAGCACTGATTCAAATATTAAAACATACTAAAACATGTTCAGCGGTTGACTTCTTTACATAAGAACTAGATAATACTAGATGAATTTGCTCGACAATGAAGCACTGTATTTTGAAAAAGCGACCTTTTTCAGACCAACCGTTCATGCCAGTGCTGTATTATTGCTAACATAAATTAGTTAGCAAGACAGCGCTGAGAATTTATAGGTGGATATTATTCTAGCAGCTGGATGTTATATATTCTTCGTTTGTGTGCTTCCTCATCTCTGGTTTCTACTTTTTTTATCTGTTTTTCCAGAGGGCCCCTTGTTTGGTGTCATAACAAACCCGCCCTGCACCTCCATTCGACACTGTTCCTTCGGCTTCGTTGACACAACTTTGTTGCATTACGTGTTGCCCTGCTGCATTTTTGTGTTTTTCTTTCTTCTCAGATTCGCTGTGTCAAAACGCATCACAGCGGATATGCAGTTACAAAGCGCCTGCATCGTATGCGTGTTGGGTTTCAAAGCAGCGGCCGAGTTGGGCGTTGGAAGCTTAGACTCGTCCGGGGCACCGCTGAGTGACTCATTGTCACCCAGTCAGCCTTTACAGGAGAAGCCAGTTGCTGAAAACCCCTCATTGTTCGCATCCCAGCTTCTGAAAAATGTTGATATAGGTGTTCGGCGTGCCAAGCTCCCTCCTCCGGAAATCAGCCGCACACATACAGTCGAGCAGCCACCTCTTCAGGCCTGGCCCCAGGCCCTCTCAGCCATCACTGTGTCACTGCGGGGCTGGTGACTAACGGTTTTGGCTGCTACTTTTGCAAGGAAGCGGCTGACGCTTCAGGGCCACTCTGCCAGAGTACACAGGCTGGGAATCTGGCCAGTGGCGATATAGGAGGGAGCTGCAGGCATGCCAGGCCTGGGAGGAAAGCCATCGCATTAAAAGTGTCTGTTCAAAAAGGGAATAAAAAAGATGGCACGCCGTGACGACACGCCGAGAAGCTAAAACAGCCCGCAGGCAAATAAGCGGGACACGCTGTATGTAAATGGCTGTTACCGGCGAGCCAAAGGACAGCCATGACGTGGCACTGACGTGAATTTACATGTCTGATATAGTAAAGATAAGTTGTAGTATCCAGTTCTAGGTGCTAATTTTAGCGCAGGCTAGAACAAAGCCATGCACATGTACATGAAGGCCATTTCCTCCTGTTAGATTTTGACCTTTGTAGTCAAGACCAGAACGCTTCATTTGGTGACACATCAACCCACAGAGGCTCCGAAAGGCCGCCAGAACAATGCACTCTTAACCTGTGAAGAAAAAAAAGGCAGATGAGCAGAAAACGGGTACTGTCCCCAGCACAGGAAGCTGAGGCAATTCCCTTTGTGTGAAGACTGTGAATAGGCGCAATACTGCTGACCACACACCACAGGCATTAGCAGCCGGCACATGGCCAATTCGGTTTGACCTTCAAGCTGGTCCCTGGAGCACAGCTTCAGTGAAATGCCCCCTTCAACTTTTTTTTGAAAGAGCAGTCATCTGTTTGCCCACTTCTCAGACCTATTCTTTGTGAAATTTTAGTGTGTTTTTAACAGCGGGCAGTCAGCCACAGAAGACCAATCAACCATGCACCGAAGCCTTTTCAAACTCGACCCCTGACTTATGCGTGACAAAATCTGCACCTTTTAGGAGTTCAGCATGTCTCCTCTGTTTGTTTTTCAAAACACTGCGGGCTGATTGGAGGGTTTTGCTTGTGTATTCTGGTAGACAAACTCCTCTAACAAAGATTTATTTTTGTTCGGAAATGCGAGAGCAGTCGCAGAAAGGAAGGAAAACAAAATCGTGCGTTTTGTTGCTGTTAGCTCGTTAGAAGACGTTTTCTTTTCGCCACCAAATATTTTCCATCTTCAACAAGTCCCAAGAAAATATGTTTTGTACTGCGGTACTAATCTCTGAAAGGGAGAAGAAAATGCTTTTTATGAGTTTGTTGTTGTCAAAGATTCTGCATCTAATTAATCCACTACAGTATAAAGTAGATCAATTTCACATGATGAAAATCAGATAATAAGAGAATTAGGGATGGGACTTGTATTCTTAAATGCATTTTTTGGTTCATTTCATGCTAATAAGTACAGCTAAGGGAGTCAGGTTATTTGCTTAAAGTGGTAACTCACCACAGGCAAGATGGACTTTTAGTAAAAGAAAGGCAAAATGATTTTTGGAAATCAGTGCTACTAGACTAAAGAAACAGAAGGGCTGCGGTGTTCCCTTTTGTCTAAATGGTAAAAAAACTTCGACACCCATAATGCACTGGGCTTGATTCCACTGTCTGTGAGCAGGAATACAAAAATACAGAAGTACTAGCTGTAGTTTTCACAAAAGCCCGGGAACTGTCAAGTCTTTTTCAGACAAATAAATGAGAATATCTCAGTCCAACAAAGTAGAGAAATGCACATTTTAAGGACATTTTTAAGGATTTTTGCTAAAGAATTTTATGTTTAGGGTGTCCATTGTAAAAATCACTGTTCTGGTGCGTCGTCCCAGACCCAATGCTACCCATGCAAAGAGAAATGTGTACTGGCTTAGAAGGATCCCACCACAGAACTGCTTTATTTACCAAACAAACACAACATACTGATAAGTCAGCATTGAGTTCTGTGTACATACGTCTACCGATGTTCAGAGAGTCGTCGAGGTGGTTCAAAAGCGCCTTTGGTGTGAAGCGTAAACAGACTCATCCTCCAGGGAGGGTTGTGGTGAATTCTTACATGACGGGAACATAAACACTGCGGCTGAGGTGCGGGAATGAGCGAAGTGAAAAGAAAAACAAAGGAGAGGAATTATTGTTTTAAAGGTTTCGCTGTTGTTACTCAAACCCCAAACTTTTTGTTCTCCTTTTTGCCTGTTTTATGTCAGGTTTTTGATTACGTTTGCTATGTTTAGTTGCTTTCATGAAGATCTGGGGGGAGTTGTTCCGCACCACAAAGTAAGCAGCACATAATTGCCTGCGTAACTGCAAGACTCGCAGTGTTTCCACACTGATAGCATAACTGAACTTCAGATCAGTACAGAAAATGTGGAAATGTTTTTGACTCACCAGCCTGATTTCTGAATTTCTTACTAAAAGTACAAACTATAAATATATATATATATATATATATATATATATTTTTTTTTTTTTTTTTTTTTTTTTTATTAAACA
>JAUYWG010000060.1:6436483-6447622 GCA_034779775.1 Enteromius afrohamiltoni | reverse complement strand
TGAATATTGTTGCAATTTCCTACATTTTATTTTAAATACACACACACACATATATATAATTATTTATATATAATTTGTTTTATTTATATTATTAAATACATAGTATAATATTGTATATTAAAATATTCACTTTGTGTATTGATGTAATAGTTTATATTTCTATTAAATGTTCATTAAAATATATATATATGTATATAAAATAATTTAACCATTTTAGTAAAATGTGCTGAAAAGACATTAAAAGCATTAGTTAGTGGTGGACTAGCTGTTTGAACCAAGAAAGCACCTGTTAAGAAGGACACCAGCATCAAAACACAACATATGCTTCTGACAGAAGGGAAGACTTTAAAGGCTTTTATAGAACATATAGTCTGGACTGAAAGCAATCGGTGAGTCGTAGGTGTGTCTGAATATATATACAAGCACACATTGTCATGACTCATACGCATCCAGTAATAATGTGTGAGAATTATGCCCTCCTTCTTTTGCAGGTGGTGTTCAGGGCATAAACTTGACAGTATCAAAATGTCCTGTTTGAAATATAACCTCACCTAACACAGCTATGAGTCATCCTCCACCAACACTGATAAATCTGTGCAATGAACATGCTGTAAAAGTTGCAATGTCCTTGCTTTTTCCAAGAAATGGCACAACAGCAGCAATCACTGGTGATTTAATTATTTTCAGGATGTAAAATATGAGTCAGTGCCATGAGTGTGATGCTCAGATATGCTCATAAATTTCATTCTCAGAATGTTATGTAACCCAAGTTTTAAATGTGAATGAAGATATATGCTTGTGTTTGTACGCTAGCACGGCACAGTCTCTTACTGTGCAACCAACAAAGGCAGTAACCACCGGCCGTCCACCCCCACACTGAGCTTGTAAACAAAACAAGAGCTCACGCCTTACAAGCTGCAAAATGTGGGCATACACAAATGTCAGCCAAGATTCTACCAATGCATATATATATATATATATATATATATAAAGTAAGTATATACGTATTCACACAAATACATACATATAATTTACATATACATTACATATATATAAATTAACAGAAGATATGTTATATAAAATATATTGGTGTATATAGACAGTATTATTAATATTATTAATAACTGATTTATTATTATTATTATTAATATTTATCGAATATTATCTTCACACACATACATGTAATATGAGACCATTATACTAAAATTATACTAATTTATATATCGACTGCATATTATTATTTATTTAATATAATAGTCTCATATTACATATATGTGTTTAAACAATATACATTATTATTTACTTATTTATTACATATATATAGATATACAAATATATATAAATTCTAAATAAAATAAATACAATAGAAAATATGATATGATATAAAAATTATATAATTTATATATATATATATATATATATATATATATATATATATACACACAGTATACATTATTAATAGTATTTGTTTACTGATTTATTAATATTATTTTATATAATATTATCTACACACACATAAGCACAAGAAATCAGACATATTCCGAGATGTATGCAATTACTGCCCTCCACTGGTCACATAGCTAATTGCAATTAAAACAATAGATTTCTGAAATCTACAATGGCTGACCTTTTATCGGCATATTGTAATACAAAGCCTGATTTTTATATATTCCAATAACTGACGCTGGAATAGTTTTAGATATGTAATGCCATCATATCATACATAGGCTACTGGCCGTGCTGAGTGGAGGGGGAGGGTTTGTTCGAGGAATGGAAAGTTGTGGTGAGGTGCAGGAAGCGCATGTGTGGGTGTTTGAAGCGGAGGACAGTTCTCAAGGTCCCGAGGCTACGATATTTATAACCCTGCTGCTTCACCCTTGCTCTAGCTTGCTTTCCCTTGCCTAGTAGATGAAGAAGCATCTTAATCCAGGTCACTGCACAATTCTGAGAGATGCTATTTTTAGCTCTCTGCATGAGCATTTGATGCATTTGTAGCCTACCACAGATTTGCACATTTTCCATGACCATGCGAATCCTGACATAACTAGCGGGAGAGTGCCATTTAGCTTATATCATTACTGTCGGCCTCTTTTTGTTTGCTTGCGATGTTTAATCAGAATGTCGGTTCAACTGAGGCGGCAGAATCCCGATTAACTTGATTGTCCCACATTTGCACATCTAGAGGTACTTCCCGGTTGTCCTGCAGAGAGAGCCATCTCTTCACAATCATCTGCATCCAACTGTTCCTGGGCGGGGTCATCGCTGCCCTGCAGGGGTCCTCAGTCTGCCACATTGTTTAGAATGCTAAAGAGGAGCGTCCTGATGGGCGATAGTGATGCACTGAAACTCTCTGATGAACCATTACTGAGTGATACCAATGCCAGTACCTTATTTGTAGGATCTGTGCTGATTTTGACAGTAAGAACTGCATGTAATGCATTTCTCGTTGATTAAATTAGCACTATACTCACATTTAATTACATTTTCTGAGATTTTATTTTTAATTATTAAAGCAGAATTTGGCATGTTTTTTTTTTACTTCTCAATATGTAGTATATATCTTGCACAAACATGCAATTCACATTTAATTTAATATATATATATATATATATATATACACACATATATACATATATATGTGTGTGTGTGTGTGTGTATATATAAATACTCCATTTACTATGAATATTTTGACACTTTTAGGAAATGTAGATTTAAAACTGGTTGGAATCAGTTCCTTGTTAGACTGTGGATATACTTGTTTGCTCAAAAGGAAACATGAATTGTAACTTAAATATTTAATGTGGGTCCAGCATGAAAACGTAGCTTAAACACATGGTCAAACGTATTTATATGTGTATAGTGTTCCTTGAAAATATTGTGAAACAATGATTTCACTGCAGATACGTTCAGCGACGTTGTCTTTAGAGCTCATGTTGGTGTGATCAACTTTCATGTCACCAATTAAAAAAAAAAATTGTTTTAAATGCATATCACTTAATGGTTTTTGTATTTGGTATTGACTGATTTGGTTATTTGTTTACATTGAGTGTGTAACTAGCGCTATTAAATATTTTTATTGTATTTTTAAGGCACAAACAAATAACCTGCTAGTACAAAGCATTGTAAATATACCTAGTTAGGCCTATATAATCGATCATTTCACACCCACACAAAAAATAAATAAATAAACAGATCAGTGTAGTACCTTATTTAAATAGGCTATTTCAGCAAAAACTGATTTTTGTGCACGTTTTCCTTATGAAATTGCAACAGTGAAACACCTTTACATAAGAATATACAAGATCTTTATATACATTAAAACATATTTTTGCGTAAGAGCATAATAAACATTCACAGCGACAAAGTTAGTAAACAAATAGACAAATGCAAACAGATGCAAGAGAATATATGCAGGAGAGTAAGACAATAATATGCCTTTTTAAAAGGTTCACAGTTGTTACTTTCTTATTAGTAGCCTAGATTTTTATTTACATATTGGAAGACTTGCAAAATCTACATTTATATATCATATTTATCCAGGAACAAAATAAGATTGAAATAACAAACAAAAAACATTTGACTGTACATAGAATATGTAAATAAAATATATCAGGAATTATACAACGAACAACACTCAATGTGTTTTTTTTTAGTATAAACACAATACCAAAAGAGACGAGACAAACAAAGGTAGGCGAGTCTTTATGCACGTAGAAGCCGGTGACGCGCCCCGATGAGGACACGCCCCCAGAGATCCGCAGTCACGTGAAGCATTTAAACCGGCGCCATTTTCTGTGGAGGTTCCTATTCTGCCGCAGTCGGCGTCGCGTCCTGCAACCTTTCTGTGTTCAAGAAAATCCGAGGTAAGAAATACTGGCCTTCTTACAACGGTTTCGGGCTAAAATGAAGCTTTGTATTCTAATAGTGCGCTATATTTATGTGTAGTTTGTGTAAGTGGTTCGTTAGCCGTCATTTACACGGTTTTTATGCGCTACTCTTAGAAATCGTAAAGGAAAAAAACATTTTGTAGGCGTTTCGCGCTGTAATAACTCTTTTTACCTTTCATTCTTCGAATGCAGTGTGCAAAAAGTGCTATTTTTGTCGGATTTGATCGGTTTCTTTGTTCCTCTTGGAGCCCAGCGTGACCTAGTTCTACTGACCTACATCTCACAAAATGTGTGAATGGTTATTTATGCGAATGGTTGTTTTTCGTGCGAAATGTACAGAATAAGCTCGATTAATAAAGTGAAGTTAGAGTTTAAAGCGGTTTGATCTGATAAAACGTGTCTTTGTGGCAAAATGGCTGCAGCACGTTGTGAAGGCGGGGAGAAAATGGCGTTTCCTCGTTGCGCACCAGAAAATACAATGCGTGTTTAGTCGGGCGATACTTTCAAATCTTTTCGGGCCTTATCGTGCTTTGTAAGTTTAAGAGTTGCCTGGCTTGTTTTTGGTATGCTTTTATGTCATTTTAACTTGATTTATGTTGTTTTCCAGCAGGTGATTCAACATGTCTGACGAGGGAAAGCTGTTCATTGGTGGTCTGAGCTACGATACCACAGAGCAATCCTTAGAGGAGGCCTTCTCCAAATATGGCTCCATTGCCAAAGGTTTGTTTTAAGCTGTTGCATTTTTAAATGAGGTTGGTTTAAAGGATCACAAGCTTATTTTATTGATGATTTGGTGTTATTTGTGCTTCAGTTGATGTAATCCGGGACCGTGAGACAGACCGTTCCAGAGGCTTTGGCTTTGTGACATTTGAAAATCCAGAGGATGCAAAGGATGCAATGGCTGCGATGAATGGAAAGGTGAGATCAATGCTCTTTAGGGACACATGTCCCGAGTTGGCAAACTGCTACGATTTAATCAAACTCATCAAATTAAAGTCAGCCTAAAGCAGGTTTCTAACAAAATGTTTTTTTTTTTTTTGCAGTCTGTTGATGGCCGCATGATTCGTGTTGATGAAGCTGGCAAATCTGGAAGACGGTCCGGTGGTTTCAGAGGAGGTTCTGGAGGTGGCAGGGGATTTTTTAGGGGTGGAAGAGGTAGAGGTTGGTATTATTACTCTTGATAATGAAAGTGTTAACAGATGGCTGCATTTGCATTTGAAGTGGCCTTGATAGCTTGTAATTATCATGACAAAGCTGGTGGTCCACCTTCATGGGTGTGACTTGACTGTCTTTGCTTGGGGGTGTTGGGGGAGGGGTTTATTTTAATCCGTTTAACACTGGTTTGTTACACAGGTGGTGGAGGATATGGTGGTGACCGAAGCTACGGAGGTGACCGAAGCTTTGGTGGCGATCGGGGCTATGGCGGAGGTGACCGATCCTATGGTGGTGGAGACAGAGGCTATGGCGGAGGAGAGAGAAGCTACAGTGGAGGTGACCGATCATACGGTGGTGGCGGATACTCCAACAGGAGTGGTGGATACTCCGGTGGCAGCGGCGGTGGATACAGGGATAACAGGTGAGAGATTTCTTAAGCACAGGGGAATTTCGCACGAGGAACAATTTAATGAATCTGGTTACCGTGAGCACCTTAAATATGGCAAATATTACTTTTGGTTTTAGAAGCCAGGGTGGATATGACCGTTCTGGCGGATCCTACAGAGACAGTTACGACAGCTACGGTATGTATTGATTGTTCTGAATGACTCATTTTTAGTAGATAACTGCACCAATAGATCTCAGCCCACTTGTGGTGTTTTAGAATAATGTCTAGACCTAAGCAAAAAGACAAAACTGCCTTTTTCAAACATCTGAGTTCAGTCAACTTGGTTGCCTTTATCTTGGGAAATGATGACCACAAGACGAAAAAGTACAATAGTAGTGTCTAAAGTCGGTTTTGTGCACTTGATCAGAATAGTCCATAAGACCTTGTTGGAAAAGAATCATGTCTTGGTGTCAGTTCACTGTTTGGAAAGGATGTTCACAATGATCCAGTGCCTTTACACTTTTGCCTACTTCTTGTCCTCAGCTTCACACGAGTAAAAAAAAATCCTGATTGCAAGATCATCCCTTCGCTGGCTGTATATAAAAAGATGCGCTCTTGGAAGACCTTTTTGTTTGTTTTTTACTTTTTTTCTTTACGTTTTGTGTTCTGATTCAAATGTTCTATTAAAGACAGACTCCTTTTTTTTACCGTGTCAAGTATCCGCAGGATGTTCCTCTCATTGAGGAGCTGCCTAATATGAGCATTCACTTAATGTAAGACTTTCAAGCCCTGTGAGGCTACCTGTATCTGCCATTTTTACCTTGCGATTGTGTTATAGATGCTCACGGAGGTTTGAAATTGTCCTTTTGTTTTTCTTTTTAGTGTGTGTTTAAGAAACTGTCTCTGAAACCATGCGTGAAAATTGACCTGTCCAACACAGCCTGATAGCTTCTAAAACCAATTTCCTCAAAGATCTTTGGACCAATTTCTTAATATCGGCTCACTGAAAGTGCTTGGAGCTTTTGCATTGAAACAATTTTAAAACGGCACCTTGAAAATATTCTAATCTGATCTTCCAATAGAAGCTTGATAAGCTGTGATATGTGTCCTTTATTGCTCCTTGCCACCTCCATTTTGTGATGCATTCCTTTAGTGAAGCAAGGCAGGCATGTTGCATTGGAGTTGTCTCCAGCAAACCTCCTTGGTATTGCTAAAGATTTGTAAATATTCATTATTCAAAGAGTAAACGACTAAAGTGGGTGAATCCGCCTCGCGTTAGGGCCGGTGGCCCGAGGTACTTTACTCTTTGACCAGTCTAAATTTTATTTTTTAAAAGTATGCTCTACTGTGGACTGAACTTATCCTCTTAAATGTCAAGATTTTGTTCCTCCTTGGAAAGAAATGTGCTCTGTTCTGTATATCAACACCTCAGAATCCTTTTTCTTTTTGTATTAATCTGGCTTCATGAAGCTCATTAAAAAATGGTTGGAAAATGCTCTCTCTTGCCTTCGATATTAAAAAGCTCAGGTGACTGTCTTGGAGTGGATAGCTGGGGATTTAGCTACTGGGATCCTAAATTTTTCATTAGGCAAATGAAACTTTAGTATTAGATAAGCTTAACAAAGATGAAACGTTGCAGTTGTGTAGCAAGCAATGGCTCTGTATAATGCTTCATTGGATCCAAGAGTTCTCTGCTAGCAATTACGGAAATCAACAATGTCCTTGGAGAATGAAGTGTTGTGCCTTCCGACTCAAGAATCCTGAGATGAAAGCTGCTCTCTTGACTAGGGCATTTGTGGAGATAGGCCTGTAATGTGAGGTAAAACCTTTTGCTCTCCTGTACGCATCCTACAACAGTTCTCATTGTCCATGTTTTCTACGAATGTTGCCTCGACCAGTGATTACGTCTCCAGAATCTGTTCAATCCTGTTCCACAACCCCAAAAAACACTTCCTGTTCCTCCTTTAAAAAGCTGCATGACGACTTTTTTTTTTTTTTTTTTTATATAGTGTGCTCGTGTTTGGTGGAAAGTACCTCATGTGGCCTTTGAAATGAGAGATTTAAGTCCCTGTTCTGATCACACATTTTTGTCGTTTTTTCGTAGAGCTGTAGCTGTTTCGCCACTACATCGTCTTGAGTGACTCCCTATTAAAGAAATTATAAAATAAAAAAAAATTGGCCCTTTTTTTGTTTTAACACACTCAATTTTGTACCGATTTTTCGCACTTGTTTAAAATCTTGTATTTGGCGTCTGTCTTTTGGAAAATATTTTAAGTGCATGATTTGTTACATTTGTTGTTCTGCATCTCCTGTATACTAAAATACCCTTTTATTTTTCAGACTGACTCCCTGAACGTGTTGTAATTGAAAACTAGAGAAGCAAGATAACCTTTGATGCCATGAAACTGAAGTAATTTCAAAATTCAAAGAGGTATGGGTTTACTTGTAGAATCGAGCTACTATAATAGCTAGAAGTTTTGTTGGAGATGGAAAGGGTTCTGCTGTTAATTACTCGCCCTCATGGCTTTGCAAACCTGTAAGACCTCTGTTCATCTTGGCATGAAGAAAATTGTCTGAAATCTGAGTGCTTACAGGCCCTCCATAGATGGTAAAGATCCTTACAGGATCTAGCTCCAGAAACGTAGCAAGGACATCAGTAAAATGATCCATGTGACTTCAGGGGTTCAAGTGGCTTTTTGTTTTGTGCACAAAGTAATCTTGTAGCTTCATAAAGTTACGGTTGGACCACTGTTGCGTAGGTTATCTAACTGATGTCCTTGCTATTTTTCTGGATCTTGATCGTGTACAAGATGCATTAAAAGTATTTAATTTTATATTGTGAAGAAAAACGGGTGTTATGGGTTTGAAGTGAAATGAGGGTGAGTAATGACCTGATTTCAAACCGTTATTGGATGTTACTTGTTCAGCTGTTTGAATAGTATTTATTGACCTGCAAGCTTGTTTTTAGTGTTTTCTTCCTAATAAAACCCAATCTATCTCGGTTTTTCTGTTTCAGGGTTCATGGAAATCCATGCTGTGCAGATGAACCCATCTCTCCTAAAAGAAAGCCGCAAAAGCGTCAAATTGCAAAATCCATCCATTGCAATTTTCCATCCAGATGGAGGTTTAGTTACTGTATTTTCCTGAAAGCAGTGTTTCTGGACTGTTGTGCTAACTTGGTGTTGTGATTATGACGAATCAGTTTAATAAAGATTTTTTTACATCTGTTTTGTTCAGTGCTTTGCCTCACTTATCACAGCTTTAGTGGCAGTGTTGACAGTACATGCACCACAAGGTGGCAGTGGAGGCCAGCTACTGAAAATGAGAAATTATAGGAGTTAGGCTTTGTATTTACGTTTTCAAATTTACACTGGTTTAATTCTAAATTTTTGAACTGAATAAATGGGGTAGTTTATCCAGTTTGCTCTTTTGAAGGCTTTATATATAAAATAACTTGCCTATCTGTTCATTGGTAATTAAATTTTTCTGTTGGTTTAATCCTATGGTTTAGTTTTGATCTTCGCAATTTTAATTTCAATGTTATTAAATCCACTGTTGTAAAGCAGCATTTTTTTTTTTTTTTTTTTATTTTTTTTATTAAATGTCATATGACAAAATCTGAGCCTTGAAACATTAGCAAAAAAGCTTATTTAATACGGTTTTGTTACATTGTCTCCTGCTTTCTGCTCTTTACTGGCTACCTTAATCTTATATGGCTGAATGATTACATAATGCAGATTTAGATACTAAAAGCATTAAAACGGTTAATTTACCAGACAAGACTTTGTGTTTGAGGTTTGGGTACCAGACAGAACACTTCACTTTGATCTGAAGTCTTTGGTATGTCAGGTGACATGATGTCATGAATCCATTGAAGAAAGCGGGAAGTATGAGTGTAAACATGGAGTTGGTCAAAATTTCCCATATTTTTGGAAAATGACACAATTCCCCGTGCAACACCACCACAGACAAGTGGACCCCCAGAGTCTCCCTGTGGATTATATCATTTGGTTATTAGTATGTTACACTGACACTGATATACCATATAAAAAGTTGTGAGAGGTTTATCTTGAAATACCTGTGCTGGTCCAGGTGGTCCCTCGTTGCACAGAGTATCAGCCATGCCACAGTCTTCAGAGTCTAGTAGAGTCACGTCTGCTTCTCTGAGCACATTTGGAGGAGACTCGCGATCGTGTTTCTTCCACCCCCAACCCATGACTGTGCAGTTCTTTGAGATTGCTTCATTTTCAGTTTTTGGTAAAGTTATAGTACTCACGCCTTTGTTCAAAGTTGCTGGAGTTTTGAGCTGAAAGAGAAGATGCAGCGTTCTTGCTTGAATTAATGGTACTTTTATTTGTTTTTATTTATCTTTATTTCAATTTTGAAGTTGAGAAGTATGTTCTGCAAATGACAACCATTTCCTATCATGAAAGGCTATTTTTTCTAATTGTGATGGTAATGAAACTCTTTAGCGTTATATTATACCTTCAGAAGCATGATGTCATGGCCCTTTTTCTTCATAGTGAAGTTTGGATGTGGGTATAGCTCTACCTCTACACCGTCAGGTAAAAGGTTGGTGTCATTTACCCCCAAATATACCGTAAGATTACTAAAAATGAAAAAATGTATTTAACATTTGCAAGATAATGGTATGACTGCACTGATACCAACAGAACAAACTTCTTTTTCTGTAGAGATGCTTTACAGTTGAATCACGTCTTGTAACATTGACAGTTATTGAATTCAATCGAATCAACATTGGAGTGACTTTAATAATGTCATTGCAGCCTTCTGTGAACTGCTTATGGCAGAATTTAATTCAACACCCTACATCCTTTCTGATAAAATTGTGTAATATGATAATTTAACCTACCTTTGTTTACAGTGAGCGGCTGTCATCACAAAATTTTCTCTTACCAGAAAACCACCACATACTACTTTTGATACTTTGTCACGAATGTAGACCATGTAGGGTCGACTGTGTGGAATGGAGTCTTTACCACCAGCGACACCATCATGCATGGAGAAACAAAAAATAAAAAGATGTTTGTTTTCTGAAATGACAGCATTCTCTAATCAAGTTAGTCAAGATAGCTAATCGAACACTGAAACATGCAACAAATATTATTTAAAGTCTTTTTTTTTATATCTTTAATTTATTTCCTGCTGCTATTCCCTGGCTTCCTTTGTCAACTTATAGATAATTTAATATTAGACAAATTCTAGACAAAATGCAGTAAAAATGCACTTATTTTAGGTACCAGACAAGATTTGTTGTTTATCAGGTTTGAACAGGTCCAACCTCTGGGGGTTAGATCTAATGCTCCTGGTGTAGAGACTTCAGGGAGATTTTTGCCAAGTAAGACATCTTCTGTTGATACTGGAAAAACGTTACTGTCCAAAAATCTAGACTTATCCCAATCCCTACTCCATACCTACCCAAAATGTATTCCTAAAATCAGTGGAAAATTTAATCTGATTAACAAGGGTGTAGAAGCACCTAACCCTGATCATAAACCTAAAATATTTCCTGAAAAATTATTCCTGAAATCTGATTGGTTGATTGGAATGTTGTTCCAGGATCGTCTTTGGTAAAATCACACTCACCATTAGGTGACATGTTGTCATGAATCCATGAAAGGTAGTGGGATATATAAGTGTACACTGTGAAGTATTCTGCATTATTGTGTTTTGTGTAAAATGACACAA
>JAUYWG010000060.1:6409136-6427495 GCA_034779775.1 Enteromius afrohamiltoni | reverse complement strand
GAGTTCAGTCTTAGCCAGGTTGAGCTGTAGGTGATGTTCTTTCATCCACTCCGAGATGTCCGCCAAACAGCTTGATAACAGTATATAAAGGTTTTAGGACAGCAAAGTCTATATGAGGGAAGGCTCTGTAAATGGCTAATGCAAAACCAAATACTGCAGCTATTACAACAGCATGGCTTCATGCTGTCCAGGTGCTTTCACCACTACATAACATTTGGTGCATCATTAAATGAAAAACATGAGTTAATAAAACATAAATAAACTCTTTAGTATCTGGAAACGTACATCAGGCAAGAATAGGACTAAATTCCAACAGCGCTTCCTTGTTGCTTGCGATTGGGAAGTTACTTTCTGGGCTGAGGGAATAATGGCGGCAATGGCGACGATTGGTGAGTAATGTGGTTTCTTTCGCTTGGATTACTTTGATGGCATGCGGCCTCGAATCAAAAGCTACGGTCTATAGTGGGGATTCAGGCTAGCTGGCCGGAAGGAGCACTAGGTCCTTTTGGCATCTCGCTGGAGAAGTTGTTGTGAGCCGTGTTGTTGTGGTCTCTGCTAGCCGCCGGGCTCTCGGTTGGGCTTGAGGCAGAAGCAGTTTGTTGGAAGGCAGGATGGAGGATCGGAATTCTCGCAGAGGAATGTTAGGCAGACGAGTCAAAGTAAGAGGTTGGGTTTGTAGAATGTGTCTTCGGTCCTTCGATCCGAAGAGTGCAGGAAAAGCGAGATGCAGGGAAATGAAAGCTGGGAGAATTTACAGTGAGGGGAGAAGATTTGATTGGGTGTGAATAAACAAGGGATGATTAGGTAAATGGGCTGCCAGCTGTGATTACTCGTTCAGCGATCCTCTCGAAACAAAGTTATTTGCAAAAATTTTATTTTAATGTAAGAATTTCATTACGCTGACTACCATAATTCATGGCCATTTTTTATACAGTTTTTATACATTGGTGGTCAGTTTATATGCACTTTGCATTATCTGCAAAATGTTCATTATTTGACCTAAATAAATACAAAATCCGTGATTACAGTTTTCATCCATCAAGTGCTCACTGATGCTCCAGAAGGAAACACAATGTATTAAGGGGGTGAAAACTTTTGAACAGAATGAAGAATGTACAATTGTCTTGTTTTGCCTATAAATGGTCTATATGTAAACATAACTTGTGTGAAACATCTTTTTTTATCAAATTTAAAATACATGTAATATGCCTATAGATTTTAATTTAAAATACATGTAATTGTTACATCCACGCCAGGCTCCACCCTCACTCCAACACAACGCTCGCAATCACCCGAGTTCTGATCACCTGCACCTGACAGCAATCACATCACCGATCAAGCACCACATAAAACCACACAACACTCTGCACTCCCTGTCCAAGCTCATTCATACGAAGTGGACTCGCTACTTTCAGCATATTACCTGTGATACTTGCCTGTTGGAACTTACCTGTGATCTCCTCGTTGTTCTCTGTCTTCCTCAGATGCCCAGCGATCATCTTCTTCGTCTCGTCCAGTAAGTTGCGGTGTGTGGTTGTGGTGTTCGTCTTGTCATCAAGTATCTCATATTGCTGCCATGTGATTGACACATCCAACAAGGACACTTATAATGCCACACAGCCACAACAAGCACTTCTCATGAACATCATGACCACCGAGCTCATTACAGACGGACTGTGACTTACTACAACAGCTCCAAGACTCAGGACCTAAGGATGACTTTCTAGAAAACAGTCAGGGAAGCCAGAGCAACATATTACAGCCACTGCAAACACCAGAGCCAGAGCCCATCTCACCAGACACTATTTCCCTCTCTCCAGCATCTCCATTTCTAAGCTTCTCACAGAAAATGGAGGAACTGGTGTATGCTGGGACCGAACTCTCACACTCTTTTGATGTAAGCCCCCAGATAACATCTAAAAAACAGCGGGCCCAGCTCGCCCTCCTCCTGTGAGAGCTCTCTGACCACATACCCAAACCCTGCTCTATCTGGTTTGGGTGAACCAAAAAACAACTGATAGCAGCTCTCAGTGATATATTTCCCACTATCATAGCAGTAACAGTCACAAATGTTTACAGAACAAGCAGGAACCCAGTGTGCCCCTGTAGCTTACTCTATTTCTGATTTATCACGTGATTGAAAGCCTAAGGCCTTCTCAAGCCATACGACAAGCCATATCAAACTGAGATTGCCGTGGGGACAACAAGTAATGCCATTAAGTTAAGATTTTTAAACATTTGCTCGCTAAAACAGAAATAATTTTTGAATAATGGCCTGATCACAACAATCAACTTGGATTTTATGTTTTTATATCAAACTTTAATTTTAAAGTGTCTACAGGACTGTTAAGAATGTTACTGATTATATTGCTCCGGTTCAGTTATGCAAGAAAAATGGCAGACAGAAATCACCAGCAGTTCATAGTATGAAAGGACAACACAGAAAAGCTGAGCGAAGCGGAAAACAAAACTCGAAACTCACCTTTAGCATCTATAAAGACAGCCTACATGCTTTCAGTGTTGAATTAGCCGGACCGTCTTCTCCTGTGGAGAGACTTTAGCCTGTATATTCTCCCACTAAGTCCGATAATGAGAAAGAACCAAACAACACAGCAGTACGTAGTTGCACAGCACCAAGTTGGTGATACCCAGATTTACCTAGCTTTATCTCCAAATGAAAATAGATCCTTTGACTCCCTCTGCCAGTGCTTTGATGAAATTAAGAACTGGATGTGCCAGAATTTTCTTCAGTTAAACAAGGAGAAAACTGAAATGATTGCATTTTGGAAACAAAGATCTGAAGGTGAATGAATACCTTGACTCTAGGTCTGAAGACAGACCTTAGTTTCAGTAGTCATGTCAAAGCTTTAACTAGATCAGCATACTATCATCTCAAAAACATTGCAAGAATTAGATGTTTTGTTTCCAATCAAGACCTGAAAAACTTGTTCATGCCTTGATCACCAGCAGGGGGGATTATTGAAGTGGTCTCCTCACCAGCCTTCCCAAGAAGACCATTAGACAGCTGCAGCCCGTCCAGAACGCTGCTGCCAGGATTCTGACTAATCCAGGAAATCTGATCACATTACACCAGTCCTCAGGTCCTAACACTGGCTTCCAGTTACATTTAGGATTCATTTTAAAGTGCTTTTACTCATTTATAAATCATTCAATGGCATAGGGCTCTGCCTTGCCTACACCCCAAAGGTATTCTTTTAGGATCTGGAGATTGTGGAAGTTGTCTGAGTACACTTGAGTGTGCAGCAGGTTTTTTTGTCACTCTTTAGATGGTTGTTTTATCACTTGTTTATTCAAGAAGTGTTTATGTAGAATCTTATCTTGCGAAAAGAAAAAAAAATGTTTGCAAAGTGTTTGTAAAGTATAGTGTTGAATTTAAATAGTAAAAGAGCAAGCTAAGCTTTGATTACAATACTTTATTCTCATTTCAAAGATGAGAGGCATGAATTCACATTTTGAACCAAGTCACTAACTGTTGGTTAGATGTGGGTAATGGCCAGATGTTCTGTTAAGCATGATGGAATGTTTGGCAAATTAAGACCTTTTGTGTAGCTAGCTGCTTGAGTAGCATTAATTAGCTCTCATTCTGTTCTCATTATTTATTAGCATAGTTCCATATGCCCTAGAAGAATAATTTTTGGTTCCACAAAGAACTATTCAGTCAAAAGTTCTTTAATGAACCATCTCTTTCTTACTTTTTGATAATCTGAAAAACCTTTGTTAGAACCTTTGTTAAACAGAAAGGTTCTTTAGATGTTAAATGTTCTTTATGGAACCATTTAGACAAGAACCATTTTGGTTGTTCTGGTGGTTTGAAAGGTCTCAATATTGCTTGTTTGTATAATTTAAAGATCTTAGCTTCTACCTCATGTTCTGGCAAATAATAGAATATAACAAAAGCCCAAACACACACATAATCTGCAGAAACTTCAACAGTTAATGTTTTGTGAGCCATATGTTGGGGAGTCTTTACCATCGGTCCACAACTGACAAGGCCATTCAGATAAAATGAAAAAACATTTAGCAAAATAATCCACCTGAAAATGTAACTATGACCTGGAAAACTGAGAATCCACACAATGATATTTTATGCATCAACTCGTCACATTGAATTCAAAGCTTGCGTTGTAATGCGACTACTGGGATACAGTAAAGTGAAGTTACATAAACCCAAGGACGTTTACCTGTGTGAATACTTATGCAAACAATATGTTCCGCAAAAAAACAGTTCTAGAGGGTTGGCAGCAAATGCGTGATCATCCTTCAAGCATGCTTGTTTAAAAGTAATTGTTCAGCTGCAGAGTTCATTGGGCCAGAGGTTTTGTAGCTCCTTGCAGAGTCCTCCAAAACAGGAAAACCATTTTCGTGGCTTTCATTACACGTCTTTGATGGGTGTAGTAAAATGCACATTTGACAAAAACGCTGTTTTGAATACTCGGATATAAGTGATGCGGTCACATAGTTCCTAAAGGCTGTAATGCCATATGCTTGCTTTAGCCATGCAAATACGCCAAGCAGTAGCACAGGAATGCCCATTAAGAAACTTCCTACGTCTAGACTGAGGTATGCTCTTCTCATACCTGAACCACAAGACGTTATTATAATTATTGTGAATGAAGCGCAACCGAGGTTTCTGAGAGAGAGGGATGGTGGGCAGTGGGTTGCATGCAGAAGACTGGGTTCGTGAACAGTAATGGGTATTACAGGAGGAGGTTTGGAGAGGCAGAGTAGAAGGGGGTGTCCGAAAGAACGTTTACCGGCAGACTGTCAGCTTTATTAGGACCAGGGGGTTGACTATGGGATGGTTAAGCAATTAGACGTCATGATAGAAGCAGGGAATGAAACGAGAGTAGTAAAAAGTCCATCAATCACAGCGCGAATCATGATTATTAGGAATAAAAAGGAAATGACAACAGTGCGCTTCCAAAGAAGAAGGTAGCATGTGACACACTGCAAGGTCAGGATCTAGGATAGGGTTTGTGTAATGCACTAAATTACCCACATCTTCTGGATTTGAGGGATCTCAGTTGATATATGTTATTCCTAACATCATGCAGTATATGTTTGCCCTGTTATATTGCATTGTCTTCAGCTATAATCTGTAACTCTGCTCATGGCAACCACTTTTCAAGTTTATTTTGCAGTTCTCAGAAGATCACCAGATAAAGCCTTTACCCGCACTGTTACATACAATGTTGAATGTGTGGTTTGAGCAAGTGTTTTTATACACAAGACCTGTCTTTGACCCCTTGTATGCCTCTCTGGAGCTCATCTCTGTCCTGGTTGAGACCAAAGGAGACAGGAATTAAGATGAGCACAGACAATGGGTTCCAGACGTGGTTAAAAATCTATTTGTCTGAGCACTAAATCCACCTTTTGCTGGTTCCCCAAAAGGACTTCGTAAGTTGATTTATCCTGTACGTTTATACGTACCTTTAGTACATCATTACTTATAAAATGGATCATGAGCTTCTCCCCTAGAACAAAACAGAGGTCTTTATTTTTAAGAGAGGTGCCAAGGCAGAGGTGAGCACCATAGCCTATAGGACTTTGTAGGACACTGTAATGCTAGTTAGTGTGAGAAAAAAATGTTTTTTATTTATACCATTATTTATTCAATGTTCCTCACACAAAGCTGTCAAATGGTTTAAATTTGTGTTCATTTTGTTGATAAAAAGTATAACGAAAAATGTTTTTGGTGAGCGCTATCCTCATGACTAAAACAAGACTATGACAAGATGACAATAAGGTCAATAATGATAAAACATACTAAAATGTATTTAAAAAATAAAAAACTATGCTAAAATGTATTTTTATTTTTGTCAACTGCTGTACTACTACAAAAGTCTACATATGACACATATTTTATTTTGTTTTTGTAACTTTTGTAGCCTGACAGTAAACATTAGCGTTCCTAAAGAAGCACAGAAGAAGCTTTTAATTTAAATAACATTTTAAGTGAAATAACAAAGTAAATGAGGATAGATAAAATAAGTCTTGTGAAACAAGGCATCTTGAATAAATGGGTGAAAGAAGAAACCAGTTCATTTCGACCTTGTTTTCTCAAATGCTAACTTGGACTTGTATGCGTTCAGTTTGGCTCTTTTGCTTTAGAAGAATCCAAATTAAAATGAATTTGTGCCTAAACCCTCATCCTGTCTCCAATAACACCTGCTGTTACTGTGCGTGTAGACTGAGTTCTCACGAGATGGATATGCAACATGGGAATACGCTCCCTGCCAACTAAATTATATCTGGTATTTTGATTGAGAATAAAACAGATGAGCATTTATTTTAAAATCTAAAAGCCATTGTACGTCTGACAAAAAGCAGAAGTATTTTGCAGTACCCAAAGTGTGCTGACACTAGTCAACCGTACATTCATCCAGCACACATGACCTTTGTTTGATATCCCTTTTCACTTGGTCAGACAGCCAATTAGGTGCCTTTTCAGGATTATAGAGTACTTCAAGAACACTGTGTGCTCTTGACTCGTGGTTCAGGGTGGCTGTATTTTGCACAAGTGCTGTGAATGTCACCAGAGCGACCACAAATAAAGCCAACACCATTGCAAAAAAGCTTTCATATTGGCTCTGTTTAAAATCCTAATGCACTGCTTTTATATGTTAAAGGAATATTTAGTTTGCCTAAAAATTACAATTCTGTCATCATCTACTCATCCTAGAAGTAGTTCCACACTTGTATGAGTTCTGCCGAACACAAAGAAAGATATTTTGTTGGTGCAATTATTTTTAGCTTCTAATTTAATTTTGTTTAATTAAAACAGCTCATCTTTTCATTATCTGCATTTACAGTTATTAGCCGTTTCATGAAAATAATCATCTTCCAGATCATTCTGTATCTTCTCAGTATAAAAGCTATTCCAAATACATCTTCGTTATGTAGCTTCTTTAATTAAGCAGCATTGCATGTCTTTCATAGAGAAGGCAATCCCAGAATGCATTGCAGCTCACAAAAAACACTGATTTTTATTATACTTATTCATTTCATTTTAAAAGTGCAAAATAACTCAAAACTGTCAATTTTATACAAAACAAGTCTTCCATCAGCTGCACATGTTGAGTGCTATTTTCTGTGATGTACAGACTTCCTGCACATGTTGAGCACTACAAATCACTCACTTATGAGGCTCCATCACTTATGAGGCAGTAGGCAGCGAGGGAGGTTGTGGAACAGAGCTATAAAGTTTATCCTGCCAGTTCAGTCATACATACCGAACCAGAAAATACGATTTTCGTTTTTGAATAGGTTTCTCAGTGATACCTGGGATACATTCAGAAGCTATGACAGAGATGCACTGATATCAGCCAAAGCACACTGGGGCGATTTTTAATGTTTTGTACAGTTTTATTACTTTCCTCTGGACCATGACACACTTATTCTCTTATTCACTGATCTGTCTCTCTCTCTTCCGCTCAGAGCGATAAGACATCCATCACAAACTGCGGTTGAAGGTCTGATGTTACAAAATAAGTACATCAAGTGCATTTTTATTAGCTCTGGCAAGGATCGAATGTGCAACTGTGCATGATCTCATGTCTTTAATAATGGCGCTGTAAATAGAGAACCTGCTTCATCTGGTTTTTCAAACTGGTACACCAGATCCAAAATTAACAGTCGCAAGCGTCAAATGGAGTAAAAATTGTTTTTTGCGAGTTACTCGCCAATTGGCTGGTTGAAGCTTTAAGGAAGTCAAACTGTAAGAATAATAGTCTGATCCTTGCTGCTGTAAGTCATGTGAGCAAAAGTAAGCCATGACTTTTTCTTCACTGGAAAAACTGGCTTTTAAAATTTTATCTATGAATATTTGGTAATGCTTTACTTAATTTTATGCTAGACGGTATATGTACTTACTATTATAATAACATTAAATTATGTGTAATTACACCCTAATCCTGACCCTAACCAGACCTCCAAAGTAGTTAACTAATATTACTTATGTACTTAAATATATAATTACACTGTAACAGGGACACCTTAAAATAAATTGTAACCCAAATTTTCAGAAAAGCTTCAAATCCATAAATTGTAAATAGCCAACCTGCTTGCATAAAAATATGTACCTCTGTGCACTTTTTGTGCATCAGCATTTTTACATGCCTTACTGCATGTTTTGCCTCTCTCTACCTCTCGATTCAATACTATCACGATACTTGGGTGCCATATGTATGGGATTTTTTTATTTTATTATTATTATTTTTTTTTAAATAAATTTTGGTGCTACAAGTATTCAATATTGTTATCACATGATCTGATTCCAAAATGATTCTTGATCTACATTTTTCCCCAATTAATTCTTCTGCTGTGCAAATGCATCTTTACAACTTTACATCTTTACCAAAATTGGAGTTTCTATGCTTTTTGTTTGTAGCGTCTGTACTGCCATCTTAAAAGTATAGCTGGTTTCACGAGACAGCCCAAACATGCATTTTAGTCTGTGACTAGCTTAACCCATGTTTTTGAAACTGGAAAAATATCACATTCTCAGTTTTCAATATTACTGCACATGTGTCAATATATGTCCACACGCTCCATTAGAGTGCATCTGCATCCACCACACCTCACTTTGTACTCATTCCCTCATGGACTTCATATCCCACCATGCATTGCACACCCTCACTCTGTAATAATCACTGTCAGCTGTTGTTCATCACCACACTCGTTCACTCTCACTATTTATCTGTCTCATTCACACTCTGTCAAATGCGTAGCATTGTCTTGCCCTTACTATCCTCCGAGCGTTCATTCCCATATTTCCCCATTGTTTTGTATTTTTGACCTCTGCCTGTTTTCGCCATTGTTTGATTTGTTTGCTGCCTGCCACAACCTTCTCGTCTGTTTTTATTGACCACGATTCTGCCTAGCCTCCTCTGTTCCTGTTTGCTTGATGTTTTCAACCCTGCCTAAAAATTTGCATAAAGGTCTGCACCAGGGTCTGTTCTGCTGCTAGCTTCAACTGAAACTAACAGAGCTGGCGTTGATCTAATCACACAGTTCCAATAATTTTAAACAGTTTGACCTGAATGCGAAACCTGACAGTGGTGTAAGACAAAGACGAGTGTAACATTCACTGGAAATAATGATGCACTATAAAAGAGACTCCTGGCTTTGCCAAAATGAAGCTTTTCTAGAAAGACCCCGAGTCCACGAACAGAGATCAACGACATGTTAGAGCGGAGAGGTATAAATTATGCCGAACACTTGGATGTTCTACTCTTCCGAATTTGATCTATAAAACATATGGTGTCTGCCCACATCAAAGAAGCCTCTTGTTTTAGAAATCAATCAAATGATGACCAAAATGGCATATTGCAAAACTATTCTCAATCATAATCCCAAAGCCTTTTGAATTAGCAATACTCAAAGTCTCCGCCACAAGCCCTGAGCTCTGCGCTGAGACGCACGCACTCAACTAAGGGAATGTAATAAAAAAAAAAAATCCCCTCATCCTCCCGCAGATGTTGTTCTACTAGAAGGTGTGGGTTGATTAGAAGCACAGAGCTATGAGAGAGATGAGATAAGACAAACTGCCAAACCTTCAAGCATTGCACTTATGTTTCAGCTTAATGCGATAGAAGCAGAGATGAAACACACTCATCTCGAAACCACAAGATAATGGCTCAGAGTTCAAAGGCAATGTGCAACACGCATTCATTCCAGCGGCAGACATACAAGCAGCCTAAAATGAGCTCGCTTTTGAGTGCACCTTTGTAATTTGTACTTGCCCCTTTTCGTGTAGTTTAGGCATCGGATCATAACGAGCCAGACAACACGGAAACAAAAGTGAAGATAGGGCCCTGATTTATCGTAGGTTTTAATTGAATCACTTATCTATTAACCATACTGACTGTGGGCATGAGCTTGTAACTGGAGGCGTGAGAATCAAGTGTTGTATTTTTAGAAAGTCTGCAAGGAGTCGCTGGCAATTATTTGGTAATGTAAGCTGATATTTTTAGACAGTTCTTTCATCATTGTTCGGACCAAGAGGGTAATTGTTTGTCCAGATGTAGTCTGGACCAAAAGAATTTGATCGGTAAAGGATTTATATGTATGGAGGATAAAGCTGTCGCTAGTTAAGCCAAGGCTCCTGTAAAGACAGCAACCTATGACTTAAGCACATCAGATGACACATATCGTAATATATGTGTTCAAATGCAGGGAACTGGTGGATGAGACAAGCTAATAATGTCAAAACTGCTTTGGTTCAATTCTGTCTGATAACATAATGTTGCTGGGTAGTTGTGCAAACTCTGTCCTGGCCCAGCATTAGGCAGATAATGCAACAAGGTTTTCACCTCATGTTTTATCAGTAAAAATTTAAAATAGATTTACTTCAGAAATAAAATTAAGGAAATGAGATGTTAGCGATCTCAAATAAAGTTTTTTTTTTTTAAATAAATAAAAGTAGATTAAGTAAAAGTAAAACTAAAAGTAATTAATAAAGTAGATTGGCATTTTTCTTGTTCTAATTCTATTACACTCTACTTTTTCAAATAAAGTTCTTTATGGTTTTGATGCTTTCGTAAAGAACTTTGAAAAACCGTGGAACACTTCCATTGCACAAAAGTTCTTTATAGTGAAAGGTTCTTTAGATATTTTAGATAGAAGTTATTTGGGGAACCAAAATAGTTCTCTGACTGCAGAAAAAAAATAAAGATTCAAAAATAAAATACAATTTTGGAGCCTTTTTGGATCTTTTATCGGCCCCAAAAACATTTGGACATTTTAGCCACAGTAAAAATGGATTTCATGCATTATAGAACACAGCATGAGAAGAGCTGGTCTTTATTTATATATTTGGCATTTGATTTGTATCATGTTGATCCTTTGCTTTGTATCATGCATATCAGGCATTCAGACATGAAGTGTAGAAGTGTCCAGAGGTTTTAAAATACTTGCCACTTTAAATCTCATCTTAAACAAAATCTTTAATGTTTTAAAGATGTTTGAGGTCACCCTTTTTAAGGTCCAGTTCTCACTATTGACTAGCTATTAACTAAGCTGTAAACTAGTAATTACTGCTCATCAAGGTAGTTTTTAAGTTTATATATTGGGTATAAGGATGAAGAATATGGTCATGTAGAATATGTGCTTTGTAAGTGCTAAGAAAAAGCCAATATGCTAAAATGCATACTAATAAGCAAATAGTGTTAGAACAGAATATAATTTTTCTTCTTATATTGTAAATATGTATTTTTCTGCAATATATATTTGATCAGAGAATGTATTGTCCCTAAGAAAACTAAACATACCTTTTAAGTTTTTTTTAAATATTCAGTTTCCCAAAAATATGTTCTCGTTTGAAACAAACAAAGTCTTTTACGTGGGAAATCCAGGGAACAGGTATTCTGGGTATTTGGAGAGGAAGAGCAGATATTTGGGAATAAAACGCGAATGAGCGAAACAAAGAAGAATGGATCACGGTATTGTTGGGGGCGGAGGGAGGGGTCAGGCGAAGCAGACAGTCTGCGTTGGTCATTAGAAGAAGGAGCGGATGGAGAAAACAGACTGAGGCCTTCGGTGGACAGTCCTCAAAGAGTCTGCTGATGGGAAGAACGCTATGTGCTTCAGTTCCTCAGCAGAAATCTCCCGATCGCTTCCTTTAATTCCGTTATTGTCGTTACGATGGACGAAAACATGCTCTTATGTTTCACTTCATAATACATCAATCAAATCACGCATCCTAGACTTGCGTGACGACAATGTGTTCTTGACAAATCGCTTCTTTTTAAAGAGTTGACAGATACTTGGTATGAACTGTGTAAAAAAAGACAATATAAATGACTGACTTTTATGCCATTTTTAAGATTGATAAATGACAAATAAGACTTATTTGACCCTGTATGTGGTAATCAACAGTCGCTCACAGATTCTGTTGAGATTAAATAGTATTTAACTTGGAATTGATGTTAGTCTTTATCCTGTATTATAGGTCACTTTGGTTAGGAACTGTCTGTGAATGTAATGCTTTTAATATAACTCTACACTTGAAATGAAAAGCAATGTTTAAATTTGAAAAATGACTTGGTCACGTATTGTTTATGGAAGCTTAATTCAATGTAACAATGTTGAGGCTAGACATCGGTCCGACAAGCCGTCACCATCTGTAAGTGCTTCTGTATTCGATTTCAGTGGGTTACTTCTTGTTCATAACTTTCTGTCCAGAGCACCCAAAACTTTGACCAAAATAACAACTCGTGTCCCAATGGAAGGACAGTGGAGAATCCATTATTTTATACTGCACTTAAGAGGATTGTTGCCTCAGGACTATAAAGCATTTTGCATAACCCGAAAAAGCAAGGCCTGTTACTGAGGAGGGGTATGTATTTCATTTGGTGTTATTGTTTTATTTTCTCATTTTTACTACGAAACTGTACCCCGTGTTGCCATTTAATGATTCATACCACAGATGTTTGGAATTGCTGCGTCTCTCAGGGGTTTCATTCCCATGTTGACTGGGGACAATGGTATTAGATTCACACTGTGTCAACACACGACGTGCCAAAACGTCCTGAGGCTGTCTACACTGGATGCATCAAAGCAATGTTAAGAGCGCCAGATGTTTGGAAACTTCAGATATATAGCAGGGCATCCGATTGCATCGGCGCTTAGAGAGCAATGCAGTTTTAGGCCACATTTGATACTTTCCAAAACGACATATACCTCTAATATGTGTTTTAGCAGTATTTCGAATGTTACTTTTAATTGCATTCTGTTTTAGAATTAAGAGAAATATCTGTATCATTAATTGATAATCTTGTGTGTAATGAGCAACCAGCCTTTTTTCTGTTATATTACAGATTTATTATTTAGAGTGGTATTTAACATCTTTGGCAGCACTGTATGTGAACAGCAAATAACAGGCACATGGTGGTATGAATATAGATGCAGGGCTGTACGTTAACGTTTTTTTGCACATAGCACTGGTTTTGCTTTTTTGCAAGTTGCCTAACCTTGTCATTATTTTACCTTTTGTAATAAGAAATACATTTGATCACAATTAAACAGTTGCTGGTCCACAGCAACTTCCATAGTATTTTTTTTCCTACTGTCAAAGTCCATGTGAACCAGGTTACCCACATTCTTCAAAATATCTTCTTTTGTGTTCAGCACAAGAAAGAAATTAAAACAGATTTGGGACAACATGTGAGTGAGTAAATATAACAGAAATGTTGTTTTTTTTTCTTTTAATAACTGACAACAGCGTGTTTAGTACTGTCCCTTTAAGACCTGCAGGCATGCTTTTCTCCCCAAACTGTTAGACATAATTACTAGCCGTGTTTATATGTAAACCTTGTGTGTTTTTGACAGTATTAGACACGAAAGACAACTTATAAGATGAGTAAACTAAAGGCGCTCTTTCAAAATGTGTATCCAGATAGCACACGTACGTCTGCAAGATGTCTGTTAAAGATCTCTTGATCTGGACATCTTCAAGACATCTAATAGATGTCTATTTGACATCTAAAAGGAGACATCTTATAGACGTATTGCAGATTAGCAGACAACCTAAATAATTCATCTTGCAGATGTAAAATAGATGTCTCCTAGATGTACAGTATGTGTGCTATCAGGGTACACGCTCAGAAGCAAGTCAGAATGCAATTAATGCACATCTGTGATAAGCGCTGCGTAACGATAACATTGGATGTGAATGTATGTCGCATTGTACAGAATATTGATACGGCTGATGCAGCCAATGGAACGTGCGCTGTAGCACAATACTACGATATTTCTTCAAAAGCTGATTGTGGAGACATTTTAATCTTCCACCATCAAAAATCATCATATCGCACACACAAACAAGCACAGTGAAATCACTTCACACTGCTGTGTTGTGAACATGCAACATGCGTTTACAACAATGCCAGGGCCAGGAATTCCCAAAAACGGTGCTGTCATGTGCATACGTTAACAATGTTAACAAAAGCATTAAAGAAGAATATTTTCATTTTGTAATTTCATATAAATTACAGTGATGTGTGTGTGGACACTTTGTACCAGCAACAAATCGTAAAGCAGCATGATAAACTTTATTCAGTTTCTTTAAAAGATTAAGAGATGCGTGAATCTACTGAATTATGCAATTAAATATTCTGTAATAGAGAATATTATATATTCATAAAGGAACCAACGTGTCTCTATTCACATTTTGGTTTAGTCAGCATATTATGTAGATCAGTCATTTGATTAAAAGGTTTCAAAATGCTCCTTTCAAGGGAAAACAGCTATCGTGCTCGATCTCAAATCATCAGCAACCTCAGATGCTTTCTTATCAGCATATCCTGTAATGATGATTCTGATAATTCAAAGGAAATGTGGTAGAAAACAAACACAGCTGCGTTCCAAAAACTACTGATGAAGTTAAATTGGGTTGGTACATTAGAATACATGTAAAATATATAAAATATATATCCCAAAAACATATATATGTGATGGCGTAATAACAACATCTACCAGCAGGGGTTAACAGGACCTTGCTAACTAGTAAAACCTGACCCCTTAAGCGAGAAAAGTAAGAAAACTGTGCCTCATTCAAAAATGATGAATTGCATAAAAACATACACATGTTAATGCTATTTGGGAATTTAACAGGGTGTAACTGTCTGGAAACCGGTTCCATTATTTTTCAAGGCATGTTATAAAAACGGTCACGGCGGCTTTGCTTTGTACCCCCAATAGAGATGAACTGCTATTCGGGTGAGAGGAACTATCTGTCATTTATGCACATATGAGAGTCAGCAGAAGCATTTGTCATTTCCTCCATCGTGCGCTGGTTTACAACGCTCCTCTTTTAGCCCCTTTAAAGCGTGTGAGATCCAGATAGGCCGAGCACATTATTCTCCACATGTCTCTGGGGTTCACTGCGAGGATCTGTGGCAGCATGCAGGTTTAAAATTAACTGAGGCAGAAAAAAAAAGCAGAAGCTCTGGCCGAAAAGTTGCCCGACTTCAACAGAGAATGACTTGTTTTGACATCTGTCTAAAGCCTGAGAAAAATGAGCTTGGCAAGGCTACTGGAATCAAATGAAGAAGTAAAATAAACTTTTGAGGCTAATGTCCTGTCATTCTCAATTAAGTGCAAAGCATGTCGTGTCACAATGGAAGATTATTCTGATTGACACAAGTCGTTCGGGTTTATGTTGTGCAAGAGCCAGAACGGAGAGCAACAACACGGAAAGTTTTATACTCGCCGTTTAAAATGGGAAGTGTTTAGGAGTTTACCTCATTTTTTACCTCACGAGATGGGACTATGGGATTATTAGAGTATGAAATAGGATAGAAAAGTAATTTATTATTACCTTGAGGGAAAGTGTAGTTGATACAGGAGACCCGAAATATTAAATATAGTGATTGTATCTAACTTTACTAAATTTTCATTAAGAAAACATAACGTATTTATTTATTTATTTTATTTAACAAAACCCAGTGTAACATAATCTTAAGGTTACACATAAAAAAACGAATTGTTTGGAAATACATTTAAAATACACAGTGATATATGAAACTTTTAATGTAATTTAGAGAAATTAAATTAATAGTCATTTACTTTGTTAAAGTTCCCTATTTCACTGAAACATTAATATGACAACACAAAATGTAATAGCTAAATCTTACAATCTAACATTGATACGTTTTATATTACAAACCCATGACTTTGTAAATACAAAAACTGTGCAATAATTTAGAAATTAAATTAATAACTTTTCAACATAACTGAAATATTAAAATGAAAGCAGTATATATATATATATATATATATATATATATTCTTTTTTTTCTTTTTTTACAAATCCCAAAGTCCCAATTACTAAGTTAACCAATAGATTTATAATTATTCAACAAATATTTTAGAAATAAAATAATGTATATATAATGCAACTGGCAAGTTGTCACATAATGCCAGAATTCACTTCCTCTATAATACATACTTCCTCAATCCTTTAATACATGACCAAGAGCTCAACAAAGTCTTCATTTTCTTTTTATATTTGAATGGCTATCAGCAGAAAAAAAGATGCTCTTCCTGTCATGGTGGTGTAGTTACGGCATCTGCCAGCAGAGGCTAACAGGACCATACCAACCAGCCTAATCTTGGCAGCGTTATTTGCTTTAACCAAAAACCAACCTCTTTTTTTAGCTTTACATATTTGTGTTGTGATTTCATTCATGTAAGCTTTTCAAATGCTACCACAAAGAGAGATGATTGCTCTCGGGCTGATCGCCGAGATTTTCACGCATAAACCAGAATAACAATCATGAATCAAGTATGCCAAGATGAAAGATTTTGGTTGAAACGAGACAGGCCACCTTTGGGAATACGTACAAGGCTCGAGGGCTTTTGTGTTTATTCCTCTTTCATCTTTTGAATGTGTCCTGCTCTGATAACAGCTTCTTCCAGACAAACAAGCACTGTATCTGGATATAATTATGAGTGAAGACATGATGGGTCATGATGGGACGCACTGATCATTTCAGCAGACGCAGAGGTCAGCAGAGGCCTGAGAATGAATATCCTCCACGCTTGCGTTCATCATCTCCCTTAAGGACATTCATCAACATCCACACTTCTTCCTTTCTCCAGGGCCCGGTCGATATATATCCTGACTACAACCCAGCAGGCACTAGCAGCTGTGCCCCATCATTCATGCTTGATGGGGTACAAAAAGTTGGCACATTTTAACACCCAGAACATACAAAGTCTAGTTTGTGTGGAAACACATTCTAACATGGAAAAAAAAGGTATTTGAGACAACTCTGGTGTTATTTCTAGCAAGTTATTCTAAATAAAAAGAAAAAGTTGATGTAAACTTAAATTATGAGGTTATTTCTAACAGTTCAGAGATTTGAGGTAAAGTTCCCCTATTATAAGTTTCTGAAAATGACCTTGCCTTGCCTTGTGAATAAAAACGTTTTAAATCTGAAAGTGATCAGGCATTATAGGCATGATGAAATAAAAAATGACCAATCACCGCAGATTAGAACATTTTCATGCTTCATAAATAAATAAACACACACATACTTAAAAAAAATTATTTGCTGTTTACAACATATATTAAGCATATATTTGGAATGTATTTTGGAAAGAAATGTTTCTTACATTACGGGCTCTAAAGTTCAGTAGTCTCATGATACCTGTTACATTAAACCACAAGAGTTCTCTAAAAAATGAAGATGTATCGGCCTGCGGACCAAACCAACAAACTCTCAGCGAGGAACTTTGCATCCAAAACCCACTTAGCAAGAAGGCTATTGAGAGGTGACACTTAAAAAATTCTTCCATTTCAACATACAAACGTACCCAGGTTGAACCCTAATCAGCTGGCTCTCCAAGGAATGGTTTTTGTTTCTCGCAGAGCCGTAAACCAAGTTCAAAGTTGGGCTTTGTTTCCTGTGGAATTCCCCTTGCGTCTCAGTCTTGTCTGGATAAGAAAAGTAATGGCAGAAAGGGAGAATGGATATCACTATAATTCTTCAGCGCCTCAGGGATACGTGGGACCTTAACCTTTTTAAACACCGGACAGGTGTTTTAGGGAAACAATTTGTGCAGATTTCAATCAATCTTACCCGCTGGACTGCCACACTAATTGCAAATGAGAAATTTTGGCGGGAAATCACAAATCATGCTGTTGACTGATTTTTTATTTTTTGTTTGATGTAATAAAAGCTTTCAGCAGGTCTTACATAAATGTAAACCACATTTTTCGGAGATCACAGTGTCCGCGCTGAGCTAGAAGATTAGGAGACTTTTGAGGGGAAAGATGCTGGAGGAACAACCACATTTTGCATCACTGGATCCTGCACAGCTTGAGTAATTTTTGCCTGAGCTGCCGTATTGTGTCATTAGGAGCATTTTCAATAAGGCCAAGTTGCCTGCGGCAAGATACTCATGAGCTTTTCTGTGCAAAAGTAATTTTGTCTGTCTGGCATTTTTGTGTTGCTATATCATCAGCTTTAAGCCATCTAAAACTCACTGTGTTCGTTTTTAACTGCCAGACTTGTGCCTTGGCATGATGTCAGTTCTATGACATCATAATCACAGTCCTCATAAAATAATGTAATTGTAACAAAGCATGCAATGGTGAACTTTTGAAAAAGAGAGCAGAACTGACATATTGTTTCCAGAGCAATGAAAGAAACCTCAGTGCAGAGGTATTTGTATGTAATATTAAAAAATAGGGTATATTAAGTCACAATAGGTAGGATCAAGCATATTAATATTATTTATAATTACTAATTCATTTATTATTAATATATACACCAAATCAACATACTACAATAATTTGATACTGAAAATTGGACATCACATGATTTATATAT
>JAUYWG010000060.1:6372229-6409044 GCA_034779775.1 Enteromius afrohamiltoni | reverse complement strand
ATAGAAAATACATATTTTAAATTGTAATAATATTTAACAATATTACTGTTTTTATTGTATATTTAAACAAATAAATGAATCTTTGGTGAGCATGAAACATGTTAACAACTTAATTTTAACAAACATTTTTTGTTGCTGCCATTACAAGAAAGTAAAACACATGTTTTACAATGTTGAATTTTAAGTAGAGGAAAGTATTAATAAACGCAGACCTTATAGGTTATGTGCATATTCATAGCTGACCTTTATGAAGGATGATGTCATTTTTGACTGTGAATGACTTTGAACTCATTTCTATTTAAAAGGAAGCCAACAGGTTTATATGGCTGAAATATTAAGACTGACAGTAAGCTGTGCTCGGAACATTCGTTTGACAAATGATGTCATGCTGCAGTCACATTTTGAGCTTGTGCAAACCTATATTTTTTTTTAGATCTAGCTCACTGTGTAACTAAACATTATATGGGAGAATATTTGGAGCAACATGGCATAAAAATACTCTCTCACACAGAATTATAGTGATTGGAGTTTGGTTCTTGAAGTGGTGCGGGCACAGAATGAGTCACTGTGGGAAACTGTACCAAGCACGGAAAACTCTACTCGTAGCGAGTTTGCTTATGTGCCAGAAGGCTGGTTTCTCTCAAACAATGGAAATCTGGGCAACAAATAATTATACTAAATACAATCAGAACAATCCTCATTCAATGCAGTAAGCTGCATTGTTTTGAGCTTGCGCAATAGTTGACAAATGGATATGGACATGATGTTCCTTTCAATTCAGAGATGAAATTCTCAATACGTCTTGTAAAGTTAAAAGTTGCTTGTTTGTAAGAAACAAATCCATCATTGTTTGAACTTTAAACAGTTCTTTCTGGCCAAAATATGAATCTATAATCGGGTTTTATAAGGCAGCGAAAAGGACATGCCTGTTGTTCAACGTATTTATGACTGCATTGTTTTTGATCTGTGTATATTTCTCTCCTGATTCATACAAGACGCAATGGTTTAAAGTTTTGAATGTCTTGATGGGTTTGGTTATTACAAACATCAAGCTTTTCATTGATAGACTGGTGTCGTGTGGATTATTGTGATGTTTTTATCAGCTGTTTGGATTCTGACGGCACCCATTCAATGCGGAAATCCATTGATGAACAAATGATGTAATGCTGAATTTCTTCAAATCTGTTTAGATGAAAAAACTAACAAGTTCATCCACATTTGGAATGGCTTAAGGTTGTGTACATTTTCAGTAAAAGTTCCTTATTTTGAGTGAGCTATTATACATTTTTTTTAGTTTTTTTGAACAAAATTTGAATTCATGACTAATTATTTTGAAAGCAGTCACCAATTAAAATGCATATTTCTAGTAGAAATTGTACGCGCTCAAAAAAGACAAGCCAAGAAGCTCTCAGCTACGTAAAACAAATCAGGTAGCTGAAATTTTCCGCACATTAAAATCATGCAATCAGACCAAAAAAGTAAAATTAAAAATATTAAAATATATCTCGTTCCAAAAGAAAAGAATGGGTTGAAACGTCTGCTCCTGGTCTGTTTTTAAGACGCCCTGTTACATTTTCAGTTTTGCAAATAAAAAGTATTTTTGATAGACCTTTTTTGATCTGATTGCATGATTTTAATGTGCGGTCAATTTCCGGGCGACCTAATTGCACATTTCTACCAAGAAAACAGATTTTCGTACACTTTAGTTCATCAAAATCACTACTTTCATGAAGAGGGCAGTCAGAGAGCAGGACAATGTCCACATAAAAAAAATAATAATAATATGAATATATAATTTACATTATACATAAAAAAACAGCAGATAAAATATTAGCAGATAAAAAAAGAACCACTTAAAAAATGTCTCAACCGGTTTTTGAAATTTCTTAATTTAAGGGGAATGACAATGTGAAGTGCTTTTAATTAAAAAAAGTGTTTGTCTATAGAGCTTGGATGTAATTGACCAGAGCGCCCGTTAGCCTGAATTTAAAGCTCACGCTGTGCTGTGTGTAGCTGTCTTTGCATGGGTTCATAATGGTTCTCTCATTTAAGTAGGTCTAGATTAGTGCAGGGAGCGAGACAGTACAAAGCTTTTTGGACTCTGGCCTTGCCCCTTTTTCCATAGCGCTCGACCAGATGTTCAGTCACATCGCATCCAGCAAGCAACTTGTATTAACGTAAATGCAACCTGCACTTTATCAGCACGAAAGAAGTCTTTATTTGGTGAAAAAAAGATGCACTGTGGCCTAAAGTGCTATTTTTTTGTCTGATTATGCTTGTAAGTAATCTTATTTAATAAGTTATGCTGATTATAAATAATACAGACAAAAACGAGTGACACATATTTGAAAAAAGGCTAGCTGATTGCGTAACACGAAGGTGGACACCACAGCTTTGTGAAATAGCAAGGACGCCATTGTGAAATATCTGTTTTTCTTCTTCTTGTTTGTTGCTGCAATCACTGAGAGCATTATTCTTTGATTTTGAGTTATGTTCATTGTAATAAACCAGTCATTGTTGGCTTGTTTTAATTTCCTTCCCTTTCCTCAATATTTTAAGTACTTGCAGAACCGTGTAAGCGCCTTATTTTTTATAATCAAGCCTGCATGATCTCAACACACCTTTTCCTAGTTACATTGCTTGGTTTAAAAGTTTAAACATGTTTATTGCATGTTTATATTTGAATGGAAATGCACATATCAGTCTTCTTTGGAGACCCTCCTTCGGCGACAAAGTGCAGTACAGCCTCCAGGAAGCGACAACCCCGGGAGAGCAGCGACCGTCAGGGAGGCGAAATTAATCGCGTTTAGATCAAACAAGAGGTTAATGCCCCGGTTTAACGCACCTCTATGACTTCTCCAGAAGACGAGAGTGCGTCTTGGAGGCTAATAGGCCCTGTGTCGGAGCTGGCCAAGAAACAATGCAGACTGATCTATTCGTCTAACGGACGCGACGCGGATATTTGTCTATTTCACGTGAACGGTGAATTCTTCGCGATGGACGCGCGCTGCGCTCATTCGGGTAACGGACTATTTCACATTTGATTTGTTTATATCGATTCTTGAAGCGCAGAAACGGGGTGCAAAGCTAATTTAGCATGCAGCTAGCTACAAACAACGACAGAATCACAGAAATGGTGCATATGCTTCATTGTTTTGTCGGTTGTGCGACGCTTCGCCTCGTTCTCTACGCGCCCTTTCATTATCACCATGGTAACCGTTAGTTGCCGCCTAAACGTCATTTCATTCGTAAAATCTCATTTGAGAATCTCAGTCTAATTCTTAAGTGATCTCTTAACGTTATGTTACTGTCTTATTTTTGTTTAGCGACGAAGATGATAATGCAGTCCCTTAGTAACACTAACCATGGTTTTACTAGAAATTAAACCAAACATACTTATTAACCATACAAATTAACCATGGCTTTGCTATAATTACCATGGTATTTGTAATAATACTGTGGTTACACAAATGGTAATTAGTCGGCCACTTACACTATAATAAAACCATGGTTAATTTTCATTAAGGTCGCGTTTTCGGTGGCAAATAAGAAGTTAGCCTACCAGAGTTTTGTAGTAGTTGCGATATGGTTAAAAGCCAACAATTATGTCAGATATGTAGAATATGTTTGTGTTAAAATGTAGTGTATTTCTTTGACTTTCAGGAGGTCCACTGTGTGATGGAGATATCGAGGAGGCTGATGGTGTTCTTCAGGTTTTCTGTCCTTGGCACGACTATGACTTCAATCTCAAAACGGGAAAATCCAGCACAGGTTTACAGGTGAGACGCTTTCTTTGACTATTCCAAAGAAATATTCCAGGTTCAGTACGTTAAGCTCACTGACAACATTTGTGGCACGCTGTGTTTCAAAAAAAATCAGCGTTTCACGGATGGAAATTGGACCAGGCAATAAATGGGTGTTTACCTTAGAGATGTGTCGAAATTATTTTATGTGGGAACTGAATTAGCCTACTTGGTCAAAATATCTCAAAGTTAAATCAGATTAAAGAATTTATTATATTTTGATATAAGATCTACCTTGCTTTATGTGAACATCTTGCATTTTCTATAATCAGTGAGATGTTTTTCTCCTAAAAGTTAAATGTGTACACCAGATTTCATTACTCAGCAGTAAAGGGGCAGTAGGCAGCCATGATGAACAAGTTAGCCTGTGATTCCGGCGATGATTCAGCGTCCCTGAAAAACACTTGTATTTTCATATTAAAACCACATTTGTTGTGCCGTCACTTTAACTCAGAATGGCACCAAACATTATCTCACGCGGTAATGGATCGCACATCGCCGGAATGGTACAGAAGTAGGTGCTGCCAAACAGACAGACATTTGGAAACTCTCGTTCCTAAGAATTAAACTGCCCTCATTTCGGCACGTTTCAATTTAGCCAAACGTCTGCTTTTTTAATAAGCGTATGAAATGTGTTCTCTCATGGCGCGAATATAAATAATGGAGCAGTTGGACGTGACAGGGAGCTTGGGCCAATCAGTATAAGGCAAAAGACGCTGTAAAACAATCCATAATTACGACAGTCATCCTGGGGGGCTTGACACCTTGAAATGTTCAGTAATTAGACACTATTCCCACCACCGGTTAACATCCACCATGCTCGTATATCAAAGTTCCTTCCTAGCTGTGGGCTTTTACAGCTGTCCAAGCAGAAATAGAATCAGATGCATTGCAGGCGTGCTTAGTTTTATTTCTTTGTCAAAATGTAAAGTTTTCTCTTTTCTTTTTTAGCAACAAGTTTACGAAGTGAAATTGGAAGACGACGGCGTATACGTCAAGCATGCAAGCGAGCTCTCATTACAACGTTTCGGCCAGGTCAAGGAGAACTGATGTTCTTGGTTACGGCAGTGTTTTGTTCCCTCGAACTTAAACATCTGCTTGGATCTCGTAATATTTGAAAAAGATGCAGAATTTTAGTTGAATAAACTCTCCCGTTCCCAGTGGAGCAGTTGTTAACGTTTGTGACAATTTGTATATATACACTACAAATCAGAGATAAATTGTACTTTAATGTTGTACGCAAATTACTTCCAATGACACTGAAGTGAACGTGTTTTCTGCCATTTAGATGATATATTTTATGATTTATTTAAATTGTTATGAATATCTTAAAATGTAAGCTGGGAACGTTTATATGCAAGATTGATTGAACTCAGGGAAAGTGGGGTCACAGACAGTTTGTTTTGTCAGCTGTATATTTCAGAGGCTTAATTAGTCATAGTTTAAGATTCATATTCGTTAGCGCTCCAGAGATGTTAATGTGTTTCTCTCTAGGGCCGTAATAAATGTTTGCAGTAGTAACTTTCCATAATTATACCTTCTGAGATCCAGCCCTCTTGAGTGTCAGGTAGAAATTACGTTTTACCACAGGGAAAAAATTAAGGGACTTTTGAGGATTTCATTAATTACTTGGTTCGACTCACTTAACCTTGTTATTTCATGAGGTCTTTGTAAAAAAAAAAAAAAAAATTCGAATTTTTCCATTTTATCACCATCGGTATTTGATTATCCTATCTTTATAAAATATAAATATAAGTTCATGAGAAATAGGTGGTTAAAGCTATGCAATGCTTAAACATTGGCTTTGACAGGTTTTATGCTAAATATTTATTGGTGGGTTATTTAATTTTTTACAATTATTATTAACATTTGGTTAACAATTGTGATAAAGCCTGTGTTGTGTGCGTGCTTATGATTTCTGGGGGGTTTTTGTGTGTACATCTTTTTTTATTTAAGTTTAATGGAATAAAGCAATGTCAACAGAACATGTTTACAAGAGATCTTTATTTACATTCTGGTAAATTTGACAGACATTGTAATCCACAATTTACACATAAAACTGGCTTTTGAGATTGCAAGATGGGAAATTTCATGCAGTATAAGTTACAATATGATTTGCATAGATTTTCAACGTGTTTTATGTAAAATGTTTGCGAAGCAAGCATGAAAAAAGATTTCCGAGAGTGCAAAGGCAACTATTCAACTCTCACTTTGTAGTGTAGTGGTAGAGTTATCAATGCACATTTTGCCAGAGGTTATTCCTGGAAAAGTTGTAGTCTCCCTGAGACCAGCCAGACAGTTGAAGCGAGGACAAACACTTTTAAAAGCTAACTGGAGGCCAACAAAATTTTTTTAGCACCATATTCGTCCAATATCCAACTCCATCTATCCTCTTAAACAGAAATGTACAGTATAGATATGCTAAAAGGTTACTTTAACTGGAAATATAAAAAAATTAAAGAAGCAAATTTATTCAAGTTACAAATGTACGACTCAACATCACTTACAGGTGAAACTGGGATAGGAAATAATGGATTTCAATAATTTTACGTGTGTACTTGGTCTGAAGCAATGTGCTTTACAATTTAAAAAATGTGTTTTATCGTTACATATTGTGTTTCCTAGTTGGCCATGACTGTGAAAATTGTCCCATTTGTGTCACATTTTGACATACTTTTTAAATATAGCAATGTTTTTGAAAAATCTCAGATATTAATGATTTTAAATAGTCTGTTCAGATACTCTGCAACTTTGTGCTCAGCTGCAATTTTAGAAAAAAATGCAATAATATCATACATTTCTTTATTGGATTGTTTCCCAATTACTTTATTCTGTTAATCTCATTTTTATTCAGATTGATTTTTCCAATTAATCATAGTTTTTACTTTTTAATGTATATTTTTGGTTTTATTTTAGAATTTTATTTGTATTTTGTTTGTATTCCACCTGCATTGGTCCAGCTGCACACCTTTGGACACACAGACAAAATAAAATTTTGCACCATTATCTATTAAAGCATGCACTTCAATCCTTCAACCCAACTTTCTTCTTTGAGCCAATACAGAATAGTGAATGCTACCTACACAATATACCTCAAAGGATATAAATGTCCAATTCATGTAGGTCCACGTTTTATTTTTTTTATGGTTGATTCATTGTTGAAATCACACTGTTGGATTTTTGTTACTTTAGGTTGAAGTTAAAATACTGCAACTGCATTTATGTTGCATTGTCAGCTGGCTATATAAGAGGAGGGATTAGCAAATGTAAAAGTTCAAAAGTTGAAAAAAAAACAGGTGCTATGTTATTTGTCATTCAGATATGCAATTACTAATGGAATAGCCCAACATTTTAACAGACCTATGGTTGATTGGCTCATAACATAGGACGTTTTTGTCAGGACTCTCAAGTCATTATTGGAACACAATATTGCACTTTAGGAGACAAACAGGAACAAGAAACAAAATACAATCAGTTTACTCTAAGATTTAGACAAACACTGAGATACTGTATTAGTTGGATTTCATATCAAAAGAAATTTTGATTAGGCCAGCCATATGGTCAAAAGTGAAGAGGGCGCAAAAAAATGAAACAATTTGTTTTTGAAGTTAGGGCCATTATATTATTCTTTGTCTCACCACAGGTTTGTTTAGTCTACCTTGGCAATCCATTCTGTTAAGGGATGCTATTCTTGGCAGGGGTCAGTCATGCTTTGGTCAGACCAATAGTTGGCCAAATCACAACTGGAATGGCGACGTGGAACAGGAGGCGAGACAGAACAAGCATCTTTGCTGCCTCTGGTCTTCTTCATTGCCTCCAATAGAGCAGAATAAATGGTTGATGAAAGGATTAGCAGCTGTCACACTTGACCTGAACCCATACAGATTTGTCTTACCTATTTAGCCTATCATCAATGGAAGACCCTGATTAATTAGAGAAAATTAGTGAATAATTACTCATCTAAAAGTAGGACGCGCCACATAAGCAGGTCTTAACTTTGGAAATAAATAACTGACATCAGTCTGTATTGGCCTTGTAGAGTATTTGGCCTAATCACTAAAAATAAATGTCTTAAACAATGAAGCAAACTTTGAGGAAGTATGAGAGGACAGTTTTCCATACACAAGTAGAAAGAGTTTAAATGTGTTCGGATAAATCAGGTGAGGATTTTGCTCCGTTAGGATAGAGCATCCAATTTCACCCGGCTGGCCAAGTTTGGGATTTTCATAGAAGTTTTTTTGAGTCTCTTTTTTTCACTCCCTTCAACCCAAAAGACCTGTATGAGGATGGAAAATGTACACTTTATTTTCAGCAATCTTGAAATTATTATTTTTTTTTTTAAAAAGTAAAAAGTGCGCTCTGAGAACTCACCTAAAGAAAGATCTACTGTCTTGGTTGTGTCCTTGTAGCTGGTCTCCTTCTGTTAGTGTTCGTGGCTCTGCGGTTCTGGCTCCTGCCCTGTTGGCCAAAAGGGTAGGCCACCATTTGGGTTGACCCTCTTCTGACTTGCAGTCCCTGGGACTCCCTCATCTCCCGTGCCATCTGTGTTAGTGTTAGGCCAGGATTTGTTTGCAAGCGCTGGAATAAGCTCTCACGATTCACAGTCCTTTTAGGGCAGCTGAACGTCAGTGCCACTCCAGAATCTGACTTCATCTCCCTGGAAAAACCATCTGAGGTTCCATCAAAGCAGCGGCCAATGGCAATCTCTTTGGCAACCCTTGGGTTCTGGTCGGTGACCGTGTATATTCCATAATTGTGTCCAAGTGGATCAACAGGAGCTAACATATTGAATGCATGAGACTCATTGTTCTGAAGGACAGGAGGATGCTTTATAAGGTACTCTTGCAGAAGACCATTGATGCCCACACGACGGCAGTTACCTTGTGGGATAATAGAAATAAGTGACCTGTCTACAGTACCTTGATCAAAGAGCATACCGCTGCACTTGAACTCAAGACAAGCAGCAGAGGTATTAGGATGGTGTAAGTCGCGGGTACTACGAATGTCCCTAATGCCATACAACTGACCCCTTGTCTGAGGATGAGTGCCACCCAGGTTTCTTGACCTTACCATAATTTCTGTAGCTCCATGAATCTTAACTTTGATGTAGCAAGCCCTGAACTCTTGTGGATTCGGCCACCAGGAAAGATAATCTCCAGTCCAAGATGTGAGGTCACTTTCCTCAAAGGGTACCACATTGTACTCATACTTATCTTTTTCGACACGGAAGAAACGAAAGTGGTTGGCATCAACAGGTGCATTTTCACACCCAATTAAACTCTGATAAGGATAGATTGGTCCATTCGTTTCATCAAAATTGTTAGGGTTTGGTTTGGCTAGGTTGATTCGGAAGGCTGTTTTCTTAAGTGCTGGATCCTCATGATCAGAGCGTTGGTAGTCTAATTTCCCTAAGTATGGCTGAGACACACCAATAATGTTTGGGTTCATTTTTGGCATTGAGGGGGCTGCTTCCAGTTCCTCACCTCCCATTATAGCCGTGACATAAGCCGTGTATGCGTCAGACCTCTGAGCATCACAGAAAGCTGGAAGGCAAGCACCATTTGGTCCTGTTATCACACTATCAAAGCGTCCCCAAGCCCTTGGATTCGACGAATAGCCAGGCTTAGGCTCCAGGTTTATCAAGTTTATTACCACTCCTTCTAGTTGCTCGTTGGGCAGGAACTTGTCGCTCATGTATGCCCTCACTTTAACATAGCACCTTCGATTCTCAGGTACATCGAGATTGAACAACCTACGCTCCCTGATTTCCATATTTCCTATCAGGAAGGTACGCTCCTCACGTTTGTTCCTCCCGCTGCCAGCGATAGTAGTTTGAGTGGGTTGAAAGTTACTTTCCTCCTCCCAAATGCCTGTATCGGGATTGAGGGACCAGAGTTTCATACCAGGGATGTGCTCCTGCATTTTTACATGCTCTGTATCGAGAAGAACCTGGACTGTGCCAGCTCCTAGAACCTCCTGGTTTGCTCCATCTCGGAAATCTACTGAAAACATTCCATATGTCCTGAGAGGGAGCATGTCTCCTTCATTGTCTACAAAGTTGAGATCACCAGGAGCGGCAGCAGCCATGGTAATGTTGCGTGGGTCAAGGAACGTGACGCTTGCCTTAACAGTCCCTTCGTACACTTCCCCTGTGTTTTTATGGAAAGAGTTTGGAGGTATGACCAGTTGACCGATGGGGTCCTCATCTTGGATTTCACCTAGGTAAATGGTATTGCTTTCTGCAGCATTTATATCAACAGGTTCCTGCTTCCTCATCACTTTAACATCATGATAGACCGAACCTCCTCTCTTGTCAAAGATAAAAACCTTGATTGTGTCAATGAACTTCTGAGAAGGGTCCACAAAGTTTACCACAAGACGCTGTGTATCTGGAGATACCTGGATTGTGAACCCACCCTGATATCCCGTGGTACCTATCCGTTCCTTCCCTATGTAAATATATCCAAAGCGCAGTGGTTCATCATTATCTGCTGACACTACTCTTCCCCGTACAAGAATTTTGGGCTCCACACAAGTCTGGCAGCCACACTCACTAATAGCCTTGATAGGCAGCATGTAACGGCCGCAGTTGATCTCTCTAGCATCCATTTGTTTGACCCCACAGCAGAAGCCAGATCCATCTCTGCAACGCATGTCGAAGTCCAGCGATCCAGGGCATTTGTTGTGTGGACAGCGACCTGCATTGTAAAACTTGGAGTCTGTTCCTGGCTGCTTGCAGTCTAATGGCAATTTGATCAGGTGAGTTTCAGGTGTTGAGTTGCATGCTGGTGTTCCTTTAGCTGTGAAATACAAAATCTGAGATCAGTGTGCAACATTTTCAAAGAAAATGCAGAATATTTATATAGACAAAAGGCTTTTCTTTTTCGAGGAATTATGCTTGAAACAAAGAAACTGAAAATTATATACTATTCTGTATTTATATTTTTATATTGTTATGAAGATACTTGTTTCAAAGTAAAATGGATTTAGAAAAATATATTTCACTAGATCACTGTGAACAAGTAAAACTGGGTCACTGAACTTGGAAGCCTGAAAAGGAAGTCTGATGACTTGCCAAAGTATTGGTTCTGATTCAAATTTATGATCTCATTGTGTCACCATATTAATGGCAGCAGTCATTATTGTCACATTACCACTCTACTGTAAAGGCTGCTCATTTATTCATAAGAGCGCTGTGTTTCCTTTAAAATGACACTTATTGGAGAGAGCAACCGTGTAATCTTATTTCAGGTTGATGAAATTTAATTAATGGAAAACTTTTCTCCTGTAGCTGTTGTTTAAATGCAAGAGCAAATACAAAACACATTAATCACCCTCCATTAAGAACCCTGCTGTGACAGGTGTTAGAGTTTCATTCAGCAAAGCACATTTCGTATGCCAAGATGATTAAGAAGCTAAGAGATCCCTCAGACAAAGTCTAGAGGCTGATTGCTTTAGCACACGTTTCGACAGACTATTTCTGACAATCTATATCTTGGATAACAAGCATCATGGGAATTTTCACAATGTGTAGTTCTGTGCAAATGTGGAAATGCATACTTGTCTGAGGATGAAAAAAAACAGGATTTACAGACAAGCTTGGATTTCACTTTAATATGGAAAGCGGTGGGATTTAAGGATTTTAGTCTGCCCACCACGACTTCTTGCCAGTCATTCCTTGTTTAGAAACTGTTTTTTTCTACCAACTTAAACATAATAAAATATTGCACCGCAGATGTCAGTAGACATTATAGACTTTAATATTTCATTGGAGACCACAATATTTATTGGGATTATTATTCTTCTTTAGGGACAGTTTGCAAAAATACTGTAATGTTCCCTGTTGACTGGTAAAATGGTTTTGCACTTACCGAAAACAGTGAGGACGGCTGAAGTAGACTTTATGCTGCCTGTCAGACTAGTTGCTTTGCAGTGATATTGCCCTGAGTGCTCTGGTTTCAGGTCCCGCAGTATCAGATCTTCATCATACTTGTATATTGTGCGATTCAGTAAGGTTCCATTGTGGTACCTTTGGATCAAACAAATAGATTTTTATGTAACTATAAGATTAACAGCATTTGGCAGAAAACCTATAAAGAAACTTTGTTGACTTTTACCAGTAATATTTGTCAGGTTTTGGTGATCCTGTTGCTCTACAGCAAAGGGTTGCACGTTGTCCCTCATAACGCACTTTGTCTTCTGGGTGCTTTTCAATGTATGGCTTTTCTGTAAGACATAAAATGGAGAAACGAACAATGCAATAGTGCATGAAATTATTAATGTGAGATCATCCATATCCAAAGTTTTCTTCTTTTCTTTACCTGAGGATCGTAAGATGGCCCGTACCCAGAGTTCATCAGTGCTGTTGTTGGAAACAGGGAGAGTAACAGGTGAAAATTTATCCTTTCTTATGACCACGTGGGTCTGTGGGCTGGTGCACAGTCCATCAATCTTGAAATGACCCTTGGCATCAGTGTAGGCACGGACCACCTTGGCTTGGCTAGCCATAGCCACTGTGGCGTTTGGCACAGGGACACCTGTAACACTGAAAACCTCCCCGTGCAGTGTTGATCCATCACAGATGCAGTAGCTACAGTCCTTACTGGGACGTCCCCCAGGACAGACACGTTTGCATGCCACTGTAAAAATAAAATGTGTGTTTTGATTTCACTGTAGCAAAAAAATTATTTTCAGAGTGTATGTGAATTTTTCATTTCACATTCACTCATACACACATACACTCATACAAATAATTTCATTCATGTGTTCAGAATGTGTATTTTGTAAAATGCAATACCTGGACATGGATTTCCACACTTTTGGACCTCCACAGGTCGTCCTTTACACTGAATCTTAGTTGAAGATCTGTGACATGTCCTACGTCTTGTTCTACGGCCCTTCCCACAGGTCACTGAGCAAGCACTCCATAAACCCCACTGGCTCCACAAAGCTTTTTAGTCAAAATTTAGGGGGAAATATGTGGTTAATTAACAATCATTGTGGCAGGTTTTCAGAAACAGTTAAAAAAACAGTCTCTTTAATTGTGTTATTTTATTGTTTAAATATTGTATATGTGTTGTACGGAAATGTCAGACTGCATTCTGACATCTTTGCCACTGTAATTACATTGATTTATGATCAAAGACAACAAAGCTCTGAACACACAGAAGCATGTTTGGGTTTAGCCAGCTAATTGGGCACCACATGTGTCATGTAAATGTCAGCAGGATGTGATTGCTCTTGAGAACCATGAGTGAAGGATAAGCCTCATTTCTGAATTTGAGTCAAAATGATTTAGATCATTTTAAAATGCGACAAAAATATTTGATATAATATAATATATTATCTGATATAAAGAGCACACAATGAGCTTTTGACACCTCGCTTCTCTGTTGTTTTGCTGCTGGAAAAAAAAGAGAAGGTTTTAACCATCCTAAGCTAAACCATCATAACACTATCTAGTCCAGATTTGGAGATCAGTTAAACTAGATTAAACAAACTAAAAAATGTCTATAAGTGGTTTTTAGGAGAGCCAATGAAGGCAAGGAAATGCATATTATATCAGTAAAACATAATTATTGTCTCCAAATTCATACCTTCACATGGAGGAGTTGAACACTCTCTGCGTTCGATGTTAGGTCCCACGCAGACAGGTGAAAGAAGAAGTGGAAGAGGGTGTGTGCTCATGCATTTCCTCTGACGGACTTGGATGCCAACATCATCACAGGCGGTGGCAGAGCAAGTCGTCCATTCACTCCAGTCGGTCCAGTATGAGTGGACTTAAGAAACAAAACAAAGAAGACTCTTGCACACTCATATGTTAAAATGCATATGCCTCCATATGGAATACACTTCTTTACTTTGATGGATTGTCTCTTGACTAATTGTACCTGGTGGACACTGGAATCGCACATGGTAGTTGGAACAGCTGCGACCAAATGGCTGCTCCTTATTGATACACCAGAAGCCCTTCTCCAGACTGGAATGGACAACCTCCCCCGTATCGCGGGCTGCAACCCACTCCGTGGTACGGGCCTCCATGGCTACAGGTCTTGAGCAGACCCTTTCTCTGTAGTAGAAACGGATGGCTTCTAACCTCTCATAGTCTCCGTTTCCTCCCGGATGGTCGATATTGAACCAGGATGTCCACTCAGTTACGCCTGGGTTGCACAAAACAAAGATCAGAGTAAGATGTTTCACAAGAACAGGATGTTCTTGCTAGTGACACAAAGATGAAGAACAAGAGTTTCCAGATTACGTAAAAATTTCTGCCCATTTTGCTGGGTTTCCTCCAAAAGATTACTCCAGCTTTCAACAGAATGCAATCACACTGACAGAACGCAATCATTGTCCCACAAAAGTGCTTGTTGATTTATGTGGATCCATCCCACAGGAGGTGTGAATTGAATGACATTATTTAAGGCAAAGAGAGCTGTTCTAAGAGACAACTTATTCTCTTCTCTAATTAAGAACATGTGTAAATTCATTTACATATCCATGAGTCAATGTCTTATTGTTTCGGCATTGCAGTGGCTATATGTCTTCATCATTAAAGCTCGCATTTAATGAAGACAGATTACTCCAGAAATCATTACATCACATTTTTTAGCAACACAGAGATCCACAATGCGGTTTGGATCAAGCAGGACACCACAAATTAGTTGATTGCATAAAGAGAGCATGTTAAAATATCCATAACTACCTGTGGTCTGTGGCTCCACAAGGCTGTTGTAAGCCAGTTTTCTGTTCTTGTCTGTTTTGTTTAACCTCCGTAGATGTGAGCTGTCCCAGATGGGTCCTGTGGGAATGCAAACTTTATTACAGCGCACTCAACAAAGGTGCTACCAATGAAACGTTGGCTGCAACTGAATCTCGAAGAAACACTGACCTCCTGAGGGACTAATTAAATTTGGTCTTAAAAAGTTGGACATGAAATTTGTTTGATCTATTACAGTGCAATATAATTTGCAATGTAATAGATCAGAACAACTTATTCCTTGCACGTTCCTTAGGTTGCAGACACGTCTGTGAATGTGATTGGAAAATACTGCTTGGCTTTGCAGTAAATGGAATGTGTGCGAAAGACATTCAATATTTAAGTACTGAATTTTTTGTGCATTGGTGCCACCAGAGTCCAAGTGGCCTACTTTTATCAGCTCAGCATCCATTGCCGTCTATGGGCCTTCTGAACCATGTCCAACCAGTTTTGAGTAAGTACCTGATATCTGATTTCATGACTGGCCTGAGGAGGACAAATTTGGTCCATTTCTTCACTGTATCTGTTTCCTTCCTGTCTGGTCACATCAGGAGATGCTGCACACATATGGAAGTGGAGCATGCACAATGGTCTGATCCCCTACATCAATTCTCAAACTAATCTGGAGACACTTACTAGCCAGGGCCCCAAAGAAGAAGATAGAGTAATGGGAACAAACACATGGCGTCTCATGCTTTCTAGATGAGACATTACCAGAAGATGCACTCCCACATCCCAGACGGAGGACATTGGGCCTCCGGTGTTTCGTGCGAACTGTCCTGCCTGCATAAGGTGAATCCCTGAACCTTTTTCCAGAACTTCCTTATAATGTGCTGCGATAAGGAAATTACAGACTGAGGGATTCATTCACCACTGTCATTAATTTTTTTCCAAAGGTGACGTGTACCACAGATGTAGCCAAGCATAACATCCTCAAGTAGGACTGGCACACTGTCTTGACAGTGAATTGTTACTGGAACTACTCGACGCTCACACACTGAAGCGCTTATCTGCAGCAGACATGTCAGTCACTGTAGAAGCCCTGCAGGACTTACTCCAAGCCACCATTACTGTTATTATATCCATCTCCTATATACCGAATTGATTTACCTTGCAGGTTCAGCTGAAAGAGTGTCATTCCCAAAGTATAGATGAGATTTCATAATTCAAGTATCTTACCATCATAATTCACTTATCTTAAAGTGAATAACTTATCTAGTTCCAGTTGATGAAACAAAAAAATCTTTCCCAGCTAGTTAAAATACAAGTTTTTTCTGAACGTGGAAGTCACGCCTGGCTTTTAACCAAAAGGATGCTTTGCTTTTCTGGTGTTCAATGTTTCTAGTCAAATTAGAGTATATTCTGATGTGATCTAATGTTAAACCTATTAAAATATTTAAATAAAGCGGATACATTCCATTGCGCCATTACTTTACAGTGTCGCAATGACTGTCAATTGTCAATGATTATGACTCCTCAAATTTGTAGTGTGTAGATGACATGAAGCTGTCGATGTCAGCTACATTAATAACAAATAGGCACTATTTCAATGGGTTCCTATGGAGAATCCAATCTAAAGTTAGAATTCATAATATTGGCGCTCGTTGTTGTACTTATGAAAAGGTCTATCAAATTTAAAGAGGCATAATATAATGCAGTGCGCTTAAAATAAACACAACATTACCATCCATTGGTGGGGACGTTAATACAGTTAGCAATCTTTGTGACAAGAGTGACAAAATTCGCTAATTCCTGAGACTACATCTTTGCCCAATCACAACAACACATGACACTGAGCCTGTATACCAAACATCTACATTTATATACTTTCATAACCTATGACTTAAACCCAAAGTTTTTTTTTAAATATTAAACAATAAACCTTACTATAACACCTACTAAAGCCACCAATATAATTAGCAATAATGACATCACATACTTTAGCTTTATTCCAACAGAGAAGAACTGTGTGTCCTCAGTGGAACCTTGTAATATCCGCACCCAGTAACAGGGCATTATTAGGATCAGGTGTTCAAAAAGCATTTATTTATAAGTGGAAACTTCAAGTTAACAACGGCTGACAATATACACCTCTCTATATATCAGTGTCCTCCCAACATAGAATGACACCCTGCCCTCCCATGACAAGTTTATTTTGTTGGTTTAAATTTAAAGTTTGTACCTATCTTATTGCCAGGGGTTTTACCCCACAATATAAAGTGCAGTATCATTACCCTTTTAGGACTTTTCACGTCACCTCATAAAGTCTGCACAGTGTCCAATAGCCATACTTAGACAATTAATCCATTCACGCAAACAGTCTGTGGCCTTTTAATAAGACATTCCCCATTTTAATGTGCATTTGGAGCATTGCTACCCTAGCCAGAAGCTAATCAAAATACATGTGACGTCTGAGTTTTAATAAAAGAGCTATGTCAAAGCTGCAGCCGAGTGGTTAGCGCATATGCTTCTTATACGGGAATCATTTTTTTAATCTGTAAATAAAAGCTTTCAAAAAGTTTAGACACAAAAACATGCCAAATTTAGCTGGCATTTACCTTTCTGAAAGTTCCCCCCCTTGTTTATCCGAAAAGGAAAGGTAAATCATTTTGGCATGTTATGCAATCCCTTTGACAAAGCGCTATAGTGCTAACCCACATACTCATATGTATTAGGGCGAGTGTGAAACACTATGATGGCTTTACTGCAGTACATGAGGTTGGTAACAAGCAGGGATTTGTTTGAAATCAGAGGCATTTCATTTAAGAAGGCAGTGTGCCCAGGCAGTGGTCTTGAAATTGCGTTCCACATCCCATCATGTTTTAATGAATGCAAATGAGAGCTCCAAAGTGGTTTTGTCTGTGTGTTTATCCTGCGTCGGCAAACATGTGGAAGTAGTTTTGTGCATCTGTCACATGTCCTGGCCGAGGTGCGCTCGAATGGAAGATGGTGAGCTCTGTCTGATTGGGTTGAGAAGAAGATTAGGAGACAACGACTGTTCCATAGACTCTGAAGTGGGATGCATCTGTGCTCCATTATTCTAAACTGAACTACTTCATTGTCGCTGCATAATAATGAAACCCCAGCCAGATTTGTGTGTGTTTAAAATGATCTGGATTGGTTTTCCTTGTCTTTGAACCGTTTCGTCAAGAAAGTTGATCTCAAGCGTTGGTTTTAAACTAAGAAGAGACGTTTTTCTAATTAAAAAGACAACTAAAAAAATCTTAAAACAATATAAAACTAGATATAATATTAATCATTAATATATCTGCTTCTTAAAAGAATCTTGAATGTTTTTGCACCACAAAATAAACTAATAGGCTATGAAAGAGACATTTGAAAAGTCTTACGTGTCTTTCTTCTAAATTAAACATATAACTATAACTAAACTTTCCCTGCTGTTAATTTACCACTCTAAACGTTAAGTTTAAAGTATTGTAGTAGGCTATCCACGGTAACCAAGATTAAATTCAATTGTTGTTAAAACAGCACACTAAATAGTACACTCATTATTATGAATTATTTTATTATTGGGCTATGTATAGGCTAATACAGCGATTTCTCCTAAATCAACGTGTCCAATCATAGTTTAGTAGCGTATTGGTCAGGTAGCGGCCACTCACGGAAAACACCTCTCGCACATTACCGTTGATCCTTCTTTCCACCCTCTTTTTCACATCAAAGCAACAGAGATCGATGTACCGGGCAGCTGAACTTCAGAGCGGAGTGAAACATCTGGAGAATAAATCGTTTGAATTGAGCAGATTAGAGAGTGGCAATATTTACTTTGGAGCGCTGAAAATGGCTTCTCCGTGCCCTGGATGAAACTGGCACGGACGCTCGGGCTTGCAGCTCATTACCGGATAACTGAGGGACATCTGGTTATTTAAAAACTGAATTTTCGTCCTAAAGGTTTTTAAAAGGCTTGACTTAGAGCTCAGCAACGTCGGGCGCTATTTTCCGTGGCAGTCGTCTACGCGCGTTGGGAAACAGGTAATAAATTCCGTGGAGAAGTTGAGGTGGACCGGAGACGAGATGGAGTGACAGTGAATGGAATAGAGGCGGATGAAACGGTGCTGCTCCAAATTTCAGTCCGGGTTGGTGAGCTGTTTCCAAGTATTCATGACAGTCAGTCATTCAAATAATGAATTCCTCAACAGTCATGGGCTACTTTACTTTTTCCAGTCCGAAGGAATCAGAAATAGCTTGCATTAAGATTACAATAATGGTCGCTATTTTGAATAAGACTTGTATTTTGAATAATGAAAATGTCATAAATGACAATATTCTGTTTTCATGTCCAGCCACTTTGCAGTTGTTTACTTCAAGCTGGTGCGGATGGTAATTAGTTCAAATTCACATTCATCAGCTTCATCTTTTAGAATTTACACAGCCTAATTAGTAAATACTTTACTTTGAAACTGTCTATTAATAGCAGCGAGGCAAACAGAAGCTCTGTAAGCAAAAACTGTGTGATTTACTAAACATCTCTCTAGCCATGTAAGTTGATAAAGCTCTCACAACCAAACAAGCTCTCACTGTTTTGTTTTTCTTGCATGCTGGCAGCTGTACCAAACTGTTGCATAATGAATAACATCCTTACATGTTCTAATTAAGACAATTGTGAGATTATTTAAATGGCATTACCTTGTGCCAGAGACACAACAAAGACGGCAGACAGCACCAACGTCACGACTGTGAAGTCCCACATAGTGCCACAGCCACTGATGGGCAAAAAATAAATTAAAGACACACCAAAAAAGTTCTCGAGTGGCTTGACCAATGAATTTGCTTCCTCCCGTCCTTCAAAATCAAGTCTGATAGTTTCGTGAACTTCCCAGAGTTTTAAAAGACAGGATGGAGTGGAGAGTGGTCCAGACCAGCCCCCTCCTGCTCGCCATTGGCTATTGCGCTAACATCTGTGTTCTTATATCATTCCAACAGACAAAAAAGGACACACAGATGTAGAAGAAAGGTGAATGTTGCATCAGAAAAACGTTATGTTTGTGTTTTAAATCAAGATAGTCTGGGTTACTGGGTGTTTGAGCAGGACATTGTGTGTTTTATTATGTTCTGGCTAGTTGCCTTTTTTTCAGCCATGAATGAAGATGTTAATGTGATGACAGCAGATGACTTTAATTTATAAAAATCTGTTTATTTCACAATGGAGTTGTCTTATTTTACTCACTTGCAACGATGTCGAGCATTGCAGGAATGTTCGTCCGACAATCAGTGACCTCAAAAGACAGTAAACTGACACACCTGCTGCACATAAAGGGAGTTGTAAACAGCCAAAAGGTTTCAAATTCATAACTGTCACAGAAACTGATTCATAATAACTATTTCACATTGCTGGAATGTGAAGTGTGTCAATTTTGTTCCCTTTAAAGTAATAGTTTATTCTAAAAAAGGAAAATTGCCTACTTTCTGGCCATCAAAGATACATATGTGTTTATTTCATTGGAACAGGTTTGGAGAAATGTATACTTATATTATTTGCTCACCTATGGATACTTGCAATGAATGGGTGCCGTCAGAATGAAACAGAATGAAAGCTGATAAAATCATCTGAATAACCCAGAAGTAATCCACACCAATCTGATCCATCAATTAAATTCTTGTGAAACTAAAAGTTGTATGTTTATAATTAAAAAAAGGCCTTATTATATTGCTTTCTCTTGTGACAATTTGTTTTATGTGAATCAAGAGGGAAATATGCACAGATCAAGCAAAACAGTTCTGAACAGATATATTGGTGATGATTTGATGTTAGAGGACAGCGGAATGAACTTCTTTTTTTTTTTTTTTTTTGCTGGAGGAAGTGTTATGGATTATGGATATTTTGGCCAGAAACAATCATTTAAACTTAATATGCGTCGATGGTTTTGTTTCTTACACAGCTTTTCACTTTGCAAGACAGCAATCGATGGACTAGGTGTGGACTATATTTTTATCAGCTGTTTGGATTCTCATTCTGACGGCACCCATTCACTGCAGAGGATCCATGATGTAAGCAAGTGAAGCAACGCTACATTTCTTCAACTGTTTTCCAACAAAGAAGCAAACTCATCTGACAGCAAAGATAATCTAAATGTAAAAACGGGAGAAAATATAATATGCATAATGAAACTTTCAATATTTACTGAAACTTTTTTAACAGTTTGAATGTAATTTTCAATTGTTTGATGATGTAGCGAAACATACTGTAGGTTTCAAAGCAGAGTCCCACACTAAAAGCTTATTGTTAAAGTCCAAACTAATGGTTCATGAGCAAAAGTAATAGTGTTTAACCATTTGTAAATCTTCCCATGCATGCTACATGTACAGTCCTGTTCCACTGTCTAGGATCATGCATGACCAGCACATCCATGACGGTGAGATGCGTTCACTCGCCAATCCACGGCGTGGTCCAACATTTCAAGTCAATTTTGCACAGCTGCTTTGAAAGCATATATTGCAAATATTGCACTAAATGGCACTGACGAAAAATCAGGATCATAAGTCACAAAGATCATAGATTACAGAGAATAGTGGTATCAAAACAGAATAAACAGCCAAATTTGCAAAGAAAAGCACAGACAAAATATTTCCCCAAATTCGTTCGCAGTCTAAACAGGTTTTCATATTTTCCTTTGTAACCATATTGAGTGCATATGGTTTCTTTTGCCGGTTACCTTTGTGGAGCTCTCTATGCGTGTTTAAAGACAATAAACACACTTTTTTGGCCTTCAGTGGGGTGGATAGAAATGTAAAATGTTTATTGGCAGACTAAGAAATATGATCTCTGCATGAGTTCACGTCCACTTTTTGATGAATGTATCCGATTTTACGCAATGTCCTAAAATGGCCTATAATGCGTTAGCGATGAATCATTACGCTGCTTCGGTATTCCTGTCCACATACTGTTGTTGCTTTAGACAGAAACATTCCTTTATATCACCCACGCCTTTTCCTGACTTTTGAATAAATCTCTGGGAAGAAATAATATACTGTATGGTCTAAAGAATATCGTAGCTACCTCTTGTTCCCAAATATTGGCTAATGGAGCACATTTTCCAAGGTTTGGCTAAATAATAACATCCGTGGGTTTTCAACATCCCACGTTTCTTTAAACACCCAGGCTTTGGCATCTAAATGAATAAACTCGTTTTTTACATAGATAATTTATTCATTCAACCTAAAAGAACTAAGAAAACACATGTACATTGAGCAGTGTATAGTAAAAACAAAATGATTTACACACGTTTGTCATCCTGGGGTTATTATTATACTATACAAACTTTTAAAATAAAGTACAGATGAATACATTTGTCATCGGAGTAGAATTCCAGCAGAAATGCATTGGGTTTGTAGGTGTCGTGCACATTAGACTGGAGGCACTATCAGGATAATGCACTTTGAATATATCTAACATTAAATAGACTTTTGTTTTAAACGAAACAATATATTGGCGATTTTAAGAACTCAGTAGTTAGACGTACGGTAAATGTCCAAAAAATTGCAAAATTGAATAAATAATTCTAAACTCATGTCTTAGGACTGATTGCTTGTTTCTGCTACAAGATTAAAAAAAATGTAAAAAGGTAATTACGACTTTTTACTTGTAATTCTGAGAAAAAAAATGAGAATTGTGAGATATAAAAACTGAATTGTGAGTTTGTAACTCGTAATTGTGAGATAGAAACTGTTCAGAATTGTGATACTATTGATAAAATAGTATTTTTAAATTCTGTTGGAAAAAAGACAAGATCTCAAAATTCTGCGAAAATAGTCAGAATGGCGTGACGTAAAATTGCGAAAAATCTTTTTTTTCTTTTTCTCAGAATTGCGAGTTCATACAGCCAGATTTTGAGATACATACTCAGAGAGATAAAAGTCAAGAATGGGAGATTCATTCGCTATTGCCTTTTGCATTTTTTCCACTGCGTACCAGAAACAAGCTTCAGCAGAAAATTCACCTTAACTATCCAAAGTGTCTAGTCATATTTGTCAGTAACTGAATGCCACAGAACAATCTATAAAATACAAAAGGGGAAAAACATCCTTGTTATTCAAAATACAAGTCTGTACAGACGGCTACAGTTCTATAACACATTCCGTGCCGGGGAATTCTGGCAGATTAAGTTCATATTTTTTCTGAATGTCATAGGGCAGGAATCGTCCCGCCAGAAAATGCTTTCCCGAGAAACCCGTTGCGCACTTTTTGGGAGCTGTCAGAGAAATGAGAACTTCTGGATTTATCCCATCTTTGGCTGGTTCGTCAACATCCCAACCTTCATGAAAGAGAGACAGAAAGAGTGAATCCTTTCTCACCATCACAAGCCACTGGTTGTTAACTCAAATATTGCAACGTTTCTATATTCTTCCAGATAAGATGTGGAAACTGGCTCATAGAGATCATTTATCACTACTGTCATGTGGGAAAAGAGCACAAAAATTACAACGTGTCAGCCATCAGATGCAATTTTCAAATGTGGTCTCCTGATGACATAACGGCTGTGAGTTTTCTTAATTTCGAGAATTCGTCTGTTTTGCAGACACTTCAGGTCCAGCGCAACACATTTGCACATTACAGTCTCTGTTCAGCTCATTTATCAGAAAAATTGGCTGCATAAATCAGATGAAACTCTTTGGATGTGTTAGTAACCCATTTGTCAATAATATGCCAACTATTTTGCAAGCTGACAAAAATGCATCAACACTCTTGTATTATTTTAGAGTATATCTAGTATTCAGTTTAACTTATTTGAACATGTAAGTAGGCTTAATACATGTCTCAATGATATAACTATTTTGCATAAAAATGTACAACAATCTTTACATTTTTAAAGCATATCTAGTTTAGCAAATTTGGAATTAATTGTCGTAAATAGTGAAGTGTTTCCTATTAGTGTTACCAAAATGGATCAATAATCTTTTATTGTTCCAGTTTTCCCTGCAGAAAAAAACTGGGAGACTAGCCTGATCTTAGCTGGTTTAGGTTGGGAGACCAGCTAAAACCAGGTCTTTCCAGCTTAAACCAGCCTAGGCTGGATTTAGGTGTTTTTCTCAGCAGGGTTTCTAGTATTCAGTCTGACTTGTTCTACGTAATTAAGTAGCTATTAGCAAAGGTAAATAGTAGCGTTAAGTCTTGAACATATAGAAGTAGGCTTAATAAATGTTTCAATAATAACCATTTGGCATACTTGTATCAACAATCTTTAAAGGTGATCTAGTATTCAGTTTACTTATTCTACATTATTAAATAGCTAGTAGCTATTAGTCTCGAACGTGTCCATAATCCATTTCGCAATTTGATGTCTACTTTATAAATAACAAAATAAAGAACTTTTTTTTTTTCGAACACCCAAACAACAAAATTTAGTGCACAATCAAGCAAATGAACAGTTTTTATAATGCTCAAATATGTAGCCTGACAAAAAAAACTACAACTTTCCTCTGAACAGATTGAGATGTCATAAAACAAGTGTCTACTGTAAAGTAAATGTACTAAATGTAACATCTTATTTTTTTTTCTGTGTGGTACTGCACCATAAAGAATGCCTTGGGCAAAAATCCTCTAAAATATCAGGTTGTGCATTTAATGAGCAAATACCTGAGGGCACGTCCACACTAACGATGGGTATTTTGACCTGTTTGAGAGTCACCAGCATCCCAGCGTAGGGCTCTTTAACCTCTTTGTGGTCAGTTTCTGGTCCCAGGATGGCGTCGATCACCACATTGTAGGCATCATTTAAAAGCTGCACCTGGTCGTGGAGTCAGACAGGATTCGATTAGGATTGACAGATGTCCAGAAGAGTGAACATCACATTGACATCTCTCTGCCGATGGGCTGAGCTTTATTATTCAAGATTGACACCTACCTCAGTCGGAAGATAGGACAGGAAAGGGATGTCCATTTTCTCGCACTGAACGGTGAAGTCTTGGTGCAAACTCTGAGGAGAACGCTTGGGATAGAAAATGGTGGGCTCATATTCCTACATTAAAGAGAGATGAGGTAGATGATTAAAACATGTTTTTTTTAAAAACTGTGTTGCCATACATGAACCATGCTTAGTGTCCATAAAAGCTTTTTAAAGCAATATTTTGTCCCTTTGAGGATATGCAGAGAGATTTTTGAGTACATAAATCACAAAATATAATTACCTCATAATTTAATTTCAGAAGAACATTAGAAGTAATTAATGTGGAGTAAAATTTATGGTTTCATACACCTCATTTGCTTGGGATACAGGATAAAGTCCATACAGTCTGGATAAGTTGCCGGGTAAGTTCATTACAATCCTGCAGTTAAACTTAATGTATTTCTTACATAACATTGGTACGGACACAAGAATCCATGCAGATGTACGGTGGAAATGTATAAAACAGCTGCCATCATGTGATGACCCTCTATTGTTCTTTTTTTTTTTTCCTCTCTGAGTTTTTTCTGTTCCAAGAATCTGATTTTGTAAACTGGCCAAATCTGGACTGGCCAAACTTCACTCCATCAGAATAAAAAGAAGGATAACTTTAACAGAGCGTACGTTTATTCGACGAATACTGATGCTCCATAAATCTAGCATCACAGAAGAGCATGATGGATCTGTTTTTTATCAGTAACTTTTTTTACTGCTTAAATCAGGAATTCGAAATGTTGTAAGCTGAATTTGAATGCCAAATTATGTGTTGGAGTATATTCCCTATAACTGCTTGGCACAGTTGTAAATAACTTCTAACATTTTGTCCTTTAACCAATAAACAAACAGCCTTTTCCTCAAAGAATAAAAAAAAAGGTAATTGTAACTCAAAATTTTGCAAGATAAAAACTGCAGAAGTCTACATTGTAAGATAGAAACCTGCAATTTCAAGGGAAAACAATGAATTCAAAGGGAAACAGACAGAATTGTGAGATGTGAGAAATTTGAATTTAAATTAAACTTAAAATTTGAATTTAAATTGTGAGAAAAATCAGAATTTCTGAGTTTATATCTCACAATTCTGTGTTTGTTTCTAATAAAAAATTAAATAAAGAAAAAGGAAATTGCACATTTTTATTGCGCAATTCATTCCATAGCCTTCATGCAAATGTGATACAATGCTTCTTTCAATAAAGATAAACTTAACGTCAGCATAAAAAGCATCCACACACCCATTTTACTTTTATAATGTGTCGTATTTCTGGCTGAAACAGTATATTCAATTACAAACATTAAAGGGCAGGGATTGATTTTATTTATCAAATTCGATTTTGAAAAGTGGTTTCTATACGATAGGAGAGGAGGGGCTGAAAATTAAGAAGACTTGATGATGTCATCAGAAAGAAAACTTGTTTCAGACGCCAAGCAAGCTCTGATGTAATTAAAAACTAAACAAAAAATCTATATACCTTTGGCCCGATTACAAAATAAAATCCTTAGCATTTATTCGTAAATAAGCAATGAATCGTGTACAATGATACCAGAAGCATGCATTAGCAAATAGGCTCAATTAGGATTCTTGTTCACTTTAAACTACAATGTAGCACCCTGTTGCTATCCATTCTTTCTCCGTGCCCTTCAGCACAGTGCTCTATACTTACAAACATGCGCAGATGGCGGGCACAGACCAGACCAATGGAGCCGTTCTGCTCAGGACCACAAACAACCAGCAGGGTGGGCTGCTTTTTACTCAGGGAGCTCAAAGGAAAAGCCTGGAAAGAGACAGAAAGAGAGAGAGAGAGACAGTTCAACAGGGAGGAAGACATCTCATTTCAGTCCAATCCAGTCCAAAGGTAATGTTCATCAGAATAACCCAGCAACAGTTGCAACAATAGTAAAGAGCCATGGAGACACTGCCACAGGATGCAGCCTTAAAATAACACACTTTCTGACAGGTTTCTAAACTGAACCAGTGCTGTTCAGATTTTCCGAAGCATGTACTCACTCAAAAAAAACAAGTCTTTAAAGGTGAGGCATGTAATTTCTGTTGCTAAACAGAACTATATTGTTTTCAAATAGGTTTCCATCTGCTATTGGTCAGCCAAACACATAGCCACGCCCCAAATTCACACCATTGGGTGAGCTGTTGCTATGCCTGGCTGGAAATATAAACAAACAACGTTTTAATAGAACCACCAAGCAAGTGTTTATCTCTTAACTTACTTTAGGGAAATCAAACTACAAATGTCTTATAGTCATCTACGCGTATGCTTGAAGATTATTGTATTTTTTAGTCAAGTTGGAAGGTTACTCGTTCACCTGATGAGTATCTTGCCATAAAGATGATGTTATGAACAGACTAATGAAGTAAAAACAACAGGTAATGCATATCTTATATTCATCTCCAATTAACCGCCGCTGAAATATGGACTGCGGCACAAGCGTGGGCGTAATTGCAGACTTCCGAGAAAGAGAGGAAGCCAGACGCTAATGAAGCTAATGGCACTTTGGAGAGAAATTATCAGCTGACATGGATGTTCCATTACAGAGCTGATGAAGTTTAGATTACATTATCATCGCTGGTTGTCTTCGTCACAGCGCTGGGTGAACAAGAGTTGAATGCGTGTCTGAGTGTGGAAAATTAACGTCTGTCTCCATCTGTTGTCATTTAAAGGGCAATCCTAGTAGGGAATTTTCCTATTGGCCAAAAGTGAGATTGTCAATAAAGTTGATTATAATAGGCAGTGTTTGGGAGGAACTAACTAAACTCAGCAAAGTTGTTAATTAGATTTTCAGATGCGTGACAAAGCTGTTTTTCAAAATGGTTAAAATTGGATTTCGAAAAGTGGTTTCTATGCGACCGGAGGGGAGGGGCTAAAAACTAAGAGGGCTTGATAATGAAAACTTGTTTCAGGGGGCGGAGCAAGCTGTTTTGTTTAGAAGTTAAGAATGGACAAATACACAAAAAAATGAATTCAAGTCTTGGTGAGTATCCTTGCAGACAGTCAGTGATTAGTAAATGTTTAAAAAGTCACATTTTTAATAATAAAATTGCAATACATCATATACAATAATACCAGGAAAGTGTATTAAGAAAGTAAATAGGCTCAATTAAGATTTCATACTGATTTTCAGAGTCTTCCGATGCAAACAATTATATGATTTGAGCTACCTTGCACAAAATCCTTGTGTTTAAAAAGTACTGTAACAAAATTTTCCTGTCAGATATTTTTCTCTTTGTCTCAATACACTTTCAGGGTAAAATACTGTAGTGTGCTTTGCAGGAAACCCTTTCTAGAACTGTCCCATTGCCAAAATCGAGTGCACTACCAACATTCACTTCCAAGAAATTCCAAGAATGCACACCAAAAAACCCTTAACATAATCTGCTAATGATACAGATAAATAAAACAAACACTTCAGAACGATACCAGCAGTAGTCTTGATAAAAAGCTTTGCTTGTTGGGTTATTCATTTGAGGCCCATGCTAGTGCTTAAAATCATGTTCGCTGTAAACTGTACGTCCAGAAGTTCAACCATGTGATACTGACAATCAGTTCACATGAAGCTATATGAAATAACATCTTTTCCATTTGTCTGTGTTCTGTCCATGTCCAAATGACATGGAATGGAGTGTTCCTGAGAGTCGTAGCCAGTGGATGCATTGTTCATTTCTTTTACAGGTCTGCTGCAGCTGTGCTGGAATCCTCCGTTGTGTCAACTCCTGCCAGGACTCTGGAGACCGCCGCTCTGATCTGCTCCTGTTCGGAGCCGTTGAACCCACAGATTTCACTTCCATGCTTCCAGCACATGAGCTCTCTAGAGAGGGTCTTGACTAATTGCTCTTGCACTTTTTACCCTCAACCTGACACACATTAACACCAGAGCTTGTGTTTAAATTAAGAAATGAAGTGAGAATGCCTTTTTTAAATTCAGATTAAACAAAGGAATTTGCAAACAAGATGCAGAATGGGAATTTACGGCAGCAGGATCAAAGTACAAAGAAATGTCATATAATGAAAAGAAAACAAACCAAGGGCAAACTAAATTATATTTACCAACACACAACCTGTCCAAACCAGATAAAGGGTCATTTTTACTGTCTAAATTTACTTAATGTGTTGCGATTGTGATGTTTTTGGCAAATCGTATGTATTTTACGAGTTGCCAATTTGTATGAATTTGTATATATGACATACACCTAACCCCGCCCCTAAAACTAGCCATTCGGGTTTAGAAAAATCGTATAAGTGTAAGTATAAGAATTTGTACAAATTATCCACCTCATAAAATACATACGAATTGGTCTGGATACTTTGTTGTGTTTTGGAATAATAAGATTTTACAGACAGGGCTCTAAAGTAGCAAAGTGTGGACAACTGGACAAAAAAAGTAAAAAAAAAAAAAAAAAAGAATTCTGAGAAAAAATTCAGAATTGCGAGTTTGCTACACAATTATGAGTTATAACTTATTAACTTGCAATATCTCGCAACTGTGACTTTATAACTTGTAATTCTGACTTTATAACTTGCAATTGCAAATTTATATCTCACAACTGTGCAAAAATAAGTCAGAGTTGCGAGTTTGTATCATGCAAATCGAAGAAAAAAGTCTGAATTGTGAGATTAAAACGTCGCAATAACCTTTTTTTATTTTTTACTCGGTAGCGGAAACGGGCTTCCATAGAAAACTAACAAAAACTGACAGTTAAACTAAAATGATTAATTATAAATATAATATAAACAAAAACTATAATAACTGGTTAAGTTCTGCGCAAATCACAGCCTGCTTGTCAAAGTCTTTATTGGTTAAGTCACGGTTTAAGAGAGATCACAGACAGCGTCGTACGAGAGGTAACGTCAGTCTGCATTTTTCACTCAAAACACAAAGAACGTTTCATGAGCCACGGTGATAAAATTAACTTCCTGATATCCAAAGCAGGGAATGATCACAGACATCAGCCTTGACGTAGCTCAGCACCAAAGCACTTATCCCTCCGATGTAGACGAATGATGTTGATCTTGGCATCCACTGTGGTGGATAGTTTGGTTGTGAAATCACAATGTGGTAAAATACAACCAACACTCCCCCCACCCCCCTCACACAAGCGTACTGATGTAATGCTCGTCTCAGAGCTACCGGACGGCGTGTTTTCATTAGCTGCAATTTATGGCGACCTCGCAGAGGTCACAGCGCAGGAAGTTTTGTTGATGCTAACCGAGGCAGCTGCTGGTGACCGAGAGCCTTGGAGGGGCAGAAGGTTGAGTTTGTAAAACGCTTCTTAACAAGGGTTGAAAATACGCACAAGCCAAATCAGGAAACAATTTGGGGCTTTAACCGACTCTCAGGTAGGTCAAGAGGAGCCCTGCGCTGTCTGTCAGCCTGACTGAATCCAGATGGAATGGTGACCACAGGAGTCTGGTTTGAGTTGGCCTGGCTCTATCACAACCCTCAGGCTGCACTGAGACGTAAGGCCCCGAGACCGCCCGACTGCAGGCCGGCCACAGACCAAAGACTTTCAACACCTTCTGTAACGGTGTATTGGGATTGTCACAAGGGATTTTTAAGGAGAAGACAAAGTGCAGTTCGGAGGTGAATGAACCCGACTAGTGCTGATTTTAGTGCTCAAGGCAAGATACACACAACAACAAAAAAAGCTACATCACCTTTTTTGTAACCCTTTTGTATGCAAGCCTATTTCTGGCTTAGATTAAAATAAATAAATAATATAAATAATTGCTATTGTATTTCTTTATATATTATATATATAGAGAGAGCTATTGTATTTCTCAAAATTCTGTCTTTTTCCTTCTTTTTTTTGTCCCCATAATTGCAACTTTATTTCTCCTTATGTGACATATTTCACTTCACATTTTTATACAAGTATAACTTTCTGCAACACATAATTGTTACATTTCCTCTAGCTGTGACAATTTCACATTATCACAAAATTATATCCTAGAAACTGTGACTGCACCTCACAAAATGACAGTTTCTCAGTCCTGCAACATAATTAATAAGTTCCTGAGACTTAATTGTGATATTTCTTGTAAGCGCACAGATTCTGACTGTATCTCGCCGTGTGATCACTTCATATTTCGCAATTCATATTTGGCGGTTACAACTTTATAACCTATTTTTTTTATAGATTTGCAGCTGTGAAAATTCAAAATTACAACTTTTTGTAACTCATTCCGAGATATCTTACAATTGCGACTATTTCTCGTAATTGCAGATTTATATCTGAGATTGTGGCTTTATACGGTAACTCACAATGTGAATTAATTTTTCGCAGTTGAGGCAGCTGATTTGCAACTATTCATTATAATTACTGATAATAACTGAAATATCTTACAATTGCGACTATTTCAGAGTCAGAATCGGAAAGAGCTTTATTGCCAAGTATGTTTGCACATATAAGGAATTTGTTTTGGTGTCACAGCTTCCAGTACACAGAGACAACAACAACACAAAAAAATAATAAAACAATAATAAAATATCAATTATATGTGCGGGTGTGCTATAGATAAAATAGTCTATTTCTAGAAATCTATTTCTCGTTCTTGCAAATTTATATTTTAGAGATAGTGGCTTTACACTTACTATATAGTGAATAAATATTTCGAAAAAGAGGCAATTGTTTTTTGAGACAATTTCTTATAATTGCGACTATTTCTCATAATTGCAGATTTATATCTCAGAGATTACGGCTTTATACAGTAACTCACAATGTTAATTAACGTTTCGCAACTTAAGGCTTTTTCATAGATATGCAACTATTTACTTTATTTGTATGCTTTCATTTCCTTACTTGTAACTGTGCCTATTTCTCACAGATTTTGGCTTTATACAGTATAATCTCACAAACATTTTGCTCAGACCTGCAACTATTTCTCATCATTACAATGTTTTTTTTAACGTACAATTGCAATATTTTTTGTAATTGCGACTCTTTCTAAAAATTGCACATTCGTATCTCAAAAACTGCAACTATACTACAACTTTTAATCTCACAACATCAGTTTGTTCTTCAGAATTGCGAATATCTGACATGTGCGACTTCATGTTTAACGTACAGACACAAAATCTTGCCAGATTGCTATTCCGAATCATACTCTTAACCCCTTTTCATGAGAAACCCCCCCAAAGCAGTAGATGCGGTCAAACCCTCTACAGAAACAGCGAGATCAAAGACTTCCCGCTGTTTTCATCATCGAATGCAGCAGGGCCTCGTCTCTTAAGAGGATTGGTTGAAGTTCGCCAAATGCCAACAGACGCTGGGAGTGGTATATGCACGGAGTGGTGTAAATCACAGCGATGCTTGTGTACAGTAAATACAGGATTAGATTCAGGATTTAGATATGTTAACTGCCACTTCACAATGGCGTAATTCATCTTCGCTCGTCAAACCAACCTTTGTGATGGCAACGGCGCAAGCGTGGCCCCATATTTCAATCAGCTGCTGCTGTCCAAAGCGATAGTCCCTCAGGAGCTCCGTCTCAACAGTCGCCACCTCCGTTTTACTATAAAAGACAGACAAAGAGACAAAACGCATTGACACAGAGCACACGACATGCATGGTGTTAGCTTACCAGTTGGGACAATAAATAAATCACGCTTTATGTTTCGGCATGAATGCTAACAAGTGCCAAGATGGAAACCGGGTGGGTTTGATTACATGGAAACCAAGGACTGCAATACAGCACCTGACATTTATGTGTGTATTCTGAGCACATTGTGTTAGACATGCCATCCATTCCAGGCATGGTGTCTCGCTGCCTAAAGCCTGTTTATCCACACTAAGAGCTTATGTTACTGGGAGTTTAATGTGGGCAACAACGTAACTGTACAACACAGGCCCTTACTTCACAACTCAAACACGGGGAGCCTCAGAGCCCCCTGCTGGAAGCACACAGAACTGCTGTCAGGAAGCTGATACTAAATTATAGCATTAACGCATTATGAATGGATATAAATTAATAAACAACATGGTATATTTAAATCACACTCAATTTATATATATCTTATGCTAATAAATGCTTTAAATTTTAATTTAATTTGAATTAATCAAATCTTGCTGTTATTGCTAGTGCTATCATTATTTTCTAATTTATTTTTTTTAAATTCTCTATATTGTTTAGCTGTTTATTATTATATTTTCAACATAATAAAGCTTATATTATTTTTAGAAGAAAGCCTACAAGCTGCTTATATTTTCAACATAACAAACCAGCCTTAAAAAACCATTGTGAACATTGACTGAAAATTAAATAAAATCTTAATATTAAATGAAATATTAAAAATAGAAATAGAAATGAATTAATAACTAAAATGACTAAAATAAATAAAAATATATATTTTAAAAGATTACAAAAGAATATAATATGAAGAAATAATATGTAAATAAATAATATAACAACATAAAATTTAAATGAAAATATAAAAATTAAAGCTAGTTCACAATGTTAATAAATACTATAGCAGTGCTGTAATACAGTATAAATATAGTATAGTACAGTAGGACTATAATGTGTTTTAAACATCTTTCTGTCTTGTGCAACATGTTGATTGTTGTATTTCAACCCGAGGCATTTTTCCAGTATGTTTCCAAGACAACAGGTTCGCTTACAGTACATTGCATTTGCTGTCTCTTATTGCTTTAGGCACCAGAGTAACAGAACAAAGGACCATTTATGAAAATTCTTATGCATTATTGAGTTCTCTCAACTGTATGCATGAGGTTCCCTGGATAAATGCGGCATTTTCCATTTCAATGCAAAACAATTTTCTACCGCTGTCTAGTTCTCACTCTAGCTAAATAAAACTAATAATGAGTTTACTAACAAAAAAAAATGAGCTTGCTGTCTGGAATAACTGTGTTGATATTTTAGATAAATTAAAAAGAAGAGAAACAGTAAAGTCCATTTATATTTCATAGACCTCAAGTCTCACATTTGTGGCACTGGTCATCAGGTCACTAAGTGTTTACTCAGCTCTGATCATTGCCGTAACCCTCAACATGGGGTACTCCAGCTTTCTGGCATTTACCGTCTCCAATAGAGCTCCACAGCCGTCAAGCCGAGTTTGCAGGGGGAGATTTCCTGGCGTACTGTGACACAGTGATATTTGTAAAGTTCAGCCGAGTCTAGCGCTTTTGATATTTCCGTTCCCATCGACCTATTCAGGGAAGTCCTGACAACCATATATTTCTCTGAAAGGTTCCAGGGACAAGATAAAGCCCAGAAATCTCAAGCCTCAAACTTGTAATGTTTCCAGTATGTAGAAACAGTTTTTGGCATGCATATAAAAATCTTACTTCACTGAATATCTCTTGAGCACTAAAACAACTTTGAGTTTCAAATCAGGCTTCTTTGTAGTGGATCAGCTGCAATAGGCAAATCTCACCACCAGGGGACAGCGTGGCTTAGAGTGTTCTCCCAGGATCCAGATCACCCACCAGTCCAAATTACATTACATTAGAAGGTCACTTAACATCTATCAGCTCATATACTGTCTTAGATATAACGGTTTGAAAGGGGGGTTTTGCAGTGAAGCCACTGAAGAACCATTTTATTCTTAAGAATCGTTCAGCTTCCTTAATGAGCTTCCTTAATAAAAAAGCTTCTGCACTCTTAAAAATCAATTTTCCAAAATAAAGGTTCTTCACATCTGTTGCTCGATTACGAATCATATCCATGGAACCTTTCAATTCTTCAAAAAGTTCTTGAGATTTTTTAAACGTTCTTCACAATAAGAAAGTGTTCTTTTAAGAAAAGTTTACCCAAGGTTCTTTGGGGGGAACCCAAAATACTTTCCCAAAGCTTTCCATTGAAGGTTCTTGATAGTGGAAAAATATTTTTATATTAGATTATTAAAAATGCTATTTTATGGGAGATGAAATATGGAAACCCTTTTTTAACAATTCAACAATTGTTTAATTTTAACAATTTAACTATATATATATATATATATATATATATTGTGTACAAGTGGGGTTTTCACAACAATGCCACAGAAGAGCCATTTTTGGTAACCCCAAGTTTCAGCTAACAGTTCTTAAAGGAACACTCCACTTTTTTTGAAAATATGCTCACAGTTGAGTTTTACCATTTTTGAATCATTCAGCCAGTCTCTGGGTCTGGTGGAGCACTTTTAGCTGTAGCTTAGCATAGATCATTGAAACTGATTAGAGTTTAGCATCTCGCTCAAAAATGACCAATGAGATATTTTTCCTATTTAAAACAGCAAAATTCCTTGATTAACCGGCCTAGAGCTCACAACTTTTGATTTTCCATCGGTCTTAGCACACAATGTAACTACAGAAGAGTCAAGTTTTATATCAAATATCAAAAATATCAAAACTCATTTTTGAGCGAGATGCTAACGGTCTAATCGGATTCAATGATCTATGCTAAGCTACAGCTAAAAGTGCTCCAGACCTGGAGATGAGCTGAATGATTCAAAAACGGTAAAACTCAACTGTTTAAATCTAGTTAGGTGGTATTTTTTTTAAAAAAAGTGGCATATTCCTTTAGAACCATTCACAAACGTAAGAATCCACTTTAAAGTCCTTATGTGTAATGGAAAGGTTCCACTGATCTTAAAGGTCCTTCAATGCAAATCCGACCATCAATGCAAATAAAGAACCTTGATTTTTTTTACAGTCTAAAGCTGATTTGTACCAGAGGCTCTGAAAATGACAACAGGTTCACACAGCATAGCTATTCCATAGGGCTAGGCCTAATTGTTGTTGATCACCCTTACAGCAAATACACTCATGAATGCACAGTCAAAATGAACAGTATCAAGCACCCGCCCCGAGAGTCTTCCTAATTTCCCCACGAGGAGCCGCGCTATCTGTGAGTCGTGAATTGTGCTGATCAGCTGTAATAACAACTCGGCTAATGAGGTTGTTTACCTCCAATTCGCTAGCTTGCTCAACACACAGGAGTGTTGAAATGGTTGTGCCTGTTTGCAAGAAGATACATGGATGTTTGTGTTCAGCATAGCACAAAATGGGGGATACTTCTCAATATCCTTTTGGTGACATTTTCCCTCTTTTTCTTCATTTTCAACCACTGTAATTACCTCAGAACACAACGACAACTAAATAACCACCTCTCTCATTTAAATAAGTGGGCTTGTTTTAGGGGACCAGCCGCTTTTGACAAGAATCCGGTTTATACGACCAATGTTCTCAGTGAGGACCGATTTAACAAAGGAAATGAGTGGGTGAAAACGATATAAAAGAAAAGTAATGACTGTGGAAAACAGGAGAGTACACTGCTATTTGCATAACTGCCAAACTTAGCGCACAGCCCCTCCGGGCCCCCAATAATGTGATAGACGGAGGGGTTATAAACGGGGGGTGGATAGCCTTTTCGGCACGGCTGACATCTGTTAATTTATTCGCTACAAAATCATTTTCACACAGTGTCGCATGCACTTTTTAATCGCAGATGATGGATATGCACCCTGGTGTGAACGTTGCCATGAGCATTTACTTGCAATTTGATGTAACATTTGAAAAAAAAAAAATATTAATAATAATAACGTTTTTTTTTAAACTAATAAATCACACATGAAACCTACCATGTTTAACATTAACATTAATAATTTTATTGTTTTAAAATAAATGAATACATTTATAAATAAATGTAGAATTAGCTATATACACAATATAAAATTATTGTATGCATAGAAAAATGTGATTTTTAAAATTATTTCTTGAAATTACTACAATGCTATATGTAAAAAAAAACATTAATAATGAACAAATTATGTACATTTTATATATTGTGCTGACAAACTATTAATCACATCCACAACATTTTTTATTTACATAATATATGTGTGTACAGTGGGTACGGAAAGTATTCAGACCCCCTAAAAGCGGTGATGGTTGACTTTCTAAAACTTTCTCCCGACTGCATCTCTGGAGCTCAGCCACAGTGATCTTTAGGTTCTTCTTTACCTCTCTCACCAAGGCTCTTATCCACCGATAGCTCAGTTTGGCCGGATGACCAGCTCTAGGAAGGTTCTGGTCATCCCAAACATCTTCCATTTAAGCATTATTGAGGCCACTGTGCTCTTTGGAACCGCAGAAGTTTTTTTGTAACCTTGGCCAGATGTGCCTTACCACAATTCTGTCTCTGAGCTCTTCAGGCAGTTCCTTTAACCTCATGATTCTCATTTGCTCTGAAATGCATTGTGAGCTGTAAGGTCTTATATAGACAGGTGTGTGTTTCCTAATCAAGTCCAATCAGTATAATCAAACACCGCTGGACTCAAATGAAGGTGTAGAACCATCTCAAGAATGATCAGAAGAAATGGACAGCACCTGAGTTAAATATATGA
>JAUYWG010000060.1:6358072-6372129 GCA_034779775.1 Enteromius afrohamiltoni | reverse complement strand
GGCGAGTTCCCATATGTAACGTCTCCGTTCCCTCCTTCAGGGAACGTGGGTTACGTTCGTAACCTAGACGTTTTTCTGTCTATATGGGCATCTGTGTGTACATTAATGAGGGAAAAAAAAAACTTAAATAATTTTATGCAATGACTGCAATATAACAAAATTTAAGGGGGTCTGAATACTTTCCATACCCACTGTATGTGTACTGTGTATATTTATTATGTATATAGATATACACACATGCAATATATATTTGGAAAATATTTACATGCATATTTATGTTCTTAAATTTGATGTTATATATAAATATATTTAAAATATAAACATAATATATATTTTAAATAATATACATGCATGCATTTGTATTTATGTATACATAATAAATATACACAAGCACATATATTACATAAATAAAAACTTGTTTTGGATGAGATTAATCAAGATGGTTTAGCAGCAATAATACATATATATAATGTCAAATCTAGCTGTTTTTTTTTAGTTATTATTTCTTATTACTGTGACTGTTTTGACATCTAAAAGTAACCGCCAGCATAAACCATCACAATTATAAGACAATTATAACAATCTCAAGACTGTAATTGCAGTCAACAAGTACAGAGGTTGCTCAAACTGAAGTTTCAGCTGCCTTGAGTGATTCATGGAAAAAAACTAAGTGAAAAACAACATCTAATGATGTTGAAGATCCAGGAGCTGAACTCTCATGTTACTCTTAAAGCAATTAAAAACTTCTAAAAGGGGTGACGCTTGAGCCCTTGCTGATTCCTCCCTAATGAGTGTCTCAACTTCCTGCTCGTTAATGACATAAAAGCCAGTCTGAAGCACTGGAGTGGAGGAATGGTCAGCAGGGACCAGCGGACAGCTCACTTTAGGGTGACGTTCACATAAGGGACAGAGTGGCCCTAATCAAAGATCAGACCCACCACAATCAAATCGGCTGGAATATCACAAATGGTTTGGAAGTAATGAGAAACAAAAATGAGAAACAAAATGGTGCTCAGAGATCTTTCCAACATTTGCTATGCGAGGTCGATAAATCAAAAGTATCACAAAAGTGGAAAGAGCAGGGAGCCAGACGTAGACAAAAAAAAGGTGTGCAGATATGGTGACACCTCGTGTCTGAGTCAGCGGACACGACGCTTTCCAAAGGTAATTTTAGAGCCAAAGAACAGTGGGATGAAGCTGACACCAGCGTTCTGGAACAACTTCACAGTTCTTGGCAGCGAGGAGCCTGGCTTGCCTGACATACGTTTAGAGAAGAGATGAAATATGCATCAAACGTGACACTCTTATTCTAAGATTAGCCTGCGTTTGACATTAATTTGAGCAAGGAAGTGTTATTTTACGATGACAGAGAACATATTTAACATGTCTTCTGTTAACATCCGACGAGGTTTGTCTTTCCTGAGCCTATCCGTGTTCGACAAGCTAGGTATTTAAGTGATAAACAAATACCGGAACATGCCGTCTGCTCTTCACATTTTTCCATGTAGCCTTCCTCTTCTCCGCTCATCATAAACACACCGTATTTCAAAGCCACTTCCTCTATTCATCTCTGCCCTTATACCCAGCCTGACCTTTCCAAACACATTTCCAGGCCTTAACTGCTAAGTACAAATAGTGCGAAAAATACAGCAGACTGTGTAATAGAAAAGATAAATCACCGTTTTACCAACTCATTGCCCTGAGGGAAGCTCTATAACCTGAGTTGGCTGCATAGTGAGATAAAGGGTCAGTGCAGAATTGCCACATCTGAGTAACAAACCTAGCCCGATTATCAAAACTCAAAGCATGCCACTTGCATACATACTGTAAAATACGTATTTATAAAACGCATAGCTCCAGACTTGATTCTGATTGATTGCGCCGTGTTCGAAGATGTTGTAAAATACTCTACAAACATACACCTTTGTTTATGTCCGTGTGTTGCTCGGCAACCGCTGTGTTCCAAACACAACTGTTCCTGAGGGACTGCATTGCTAGGCTGAAGAATACGGTTACACCTATTAGTTGCTTATTAGCATGCATATTACTAGATTATTAGCCATGCATTAAGCATATATTAATTCTACATGACCTTATTCTACATCCCTAATCCTACCAAATACTTACCATGCATATTAAAACATAATTTTGTGGCAAAAGAAAGAAAAAAAGCTGTTGTTTTTATCATATTGATTACTATATTTATTTGTTTGGCCAGTGTTGTTGTGGGTTTTGGTTATTTAGCTGTTGTAAGCGTAGACTTGCATATATATATCTTTGGTTGTAAGACCAATTGGCGAAGTGATATGCAACTGTGATGCGGTCAAAGAGCTGCCTGGAACTACGTTCGCACTTATATAAATAAATAAATAAATACATAATTCTGTATTACTTGGCAATCTTGAATGTTGCGTGATGTGAATTTGCATCAATCTACTCGTGTATTCTACACACACCATTAGACCACTGCCCTGAACTTTCCTTATAACTTTAGTCATCAAAGAAATTATTGACGTAAATCACCAGCGATAACCAGAAAAATTTGTAGCATTCTTTTTGGGCTTTTAATTACAGCATACTAACAAAAAGCATGAATATACAAAACAACATCAAAGCACAAACTGATGCCAAACAATTAATGAACATTGTTAAAATTGACATGAAATATGATACATGACATAAACTTTATATTATAATTTAAATCTGATCAAAATAACGCAAAAATGACCGAATTCTAATGGTATTGCTGTCAAAAAGCAAAAACTAACGACTAAAACTGTAAATACAATTAAAACTGATGATGAAGCTCTTCATTCATATCAATGTTCAAAAAGAGCAAATGGTTACAGCAGGTCCAGTAGGGTGTCATCATCTTGGCCCGGTGCATTTGAAAGAACGTTTTCAGAGATTAAGATCCTCAAGTGCTGGATTTCTGGCAGTGGTGCTTGGACTGGTGACAGGAAGGCCAAAGCGACAATGGTTTGACAGGAATTACAGGACTAGTGCTCTATAATGCAGGAGAATTATCATAAACAGCTTCTAGCCAGTAATGTAATGACATCCATATTGTATCATCATCCCCACTTCTGCATAATCAAATGCCCACCTCTGCTTTGGTCCAAGACCAAGTCTTTGACCCATAATTCCTCCCCCATTATGCATTTCAACTGTCCGTTGGGGTGTAAGGGATCCAGAAGAGAAGGCACACCTGAAAATGGTATCAGGCCTCGGCCCAGCTGGCCCGCTCGATGACTTTCATCTGGCCAGATGAACCGGTAAACAACAGCAGGCTACATCGGAGCTAAAAATTTTTTTTTTTAAAGCATGAAAGCAAGGAGCTACTTTAATGGCTTTGGAAGGATCACGTTTCGGCCATTTCTCTGGGAAAAATCGATAAACGGGTCATAGGCATGGTCTCAAGTCCTATCGCTGACCCATAAACTCATCTCCACAACACTTTGGATGGGCTTGTTAACTCGATTTTGAAACCCATTGCTGAGGCTGCTCGACTTCCCTTCCAAAATTACAATAATACATCAACCGTTCCATTATTGGGCTCTGGGAATCTGGCGGAGAGCGTGCAGCGCATGGACCTCTTCATGGACGGGCCTGTTCAGCAGCCAGTCAGCTCCGGGACGGCTGCCCGTCATCATGGCAGTGTTTTTTGGTGACACGGAGGCTTGATTTTGACAGACTGCATTTGGCAGCAGGGAGCGACTTCAGGAAAACTTCATTTTGGAAGCTCTACTCAAACACACGCTGTAAAATACGATCACCAATGATAATAAGTTCCATCGAGGGATGTCGCGTTTTAACACAGGCTGTTTAGTTCAAGTAGACCAGACAATGAAGTACCGAGCAGCAGTTCAGCTCGCCAAAGATGGAGAGACCACGAAATGTGATTAGCAACCACAATTCATGGCTTAAATCCATTAGTTCCCTTCAGCAGCATTACATCAAAGTGGAACTTTTTTTCGACGGTCATGTGCTTATGTAATTACGGCCTCTGCCAGTTGGCAGTTTCTCAAGTAACCATGCCCAGCTAGATATAGCGAGAGGACCACAGGAGACTGTGCAAGTGGAGGAAACCATGGTAACAGAGCAAGTCAGGTCGCCCGAACCGACGGTGCCCGCAGACAGGTTGAAGGATGTAGGGAAGAGAGACACTGAAAATACAGGTACAGTCCTTCAGGCCCAATTAAAACGGCCGCATGGCTGAACTGGAGATCCTCAGCAAATGAAGAAAGTGAATACGCAGCGTTAGTAACAGATGCGTTTAGCCATAGATATGGTTGAATAAAATGCCCTGTGATTATTTCTGAAGTGTAATTTAACGGGCTAATTTAAGGCAATAAAACAACTGTGACAACCATCTGGAGTAATGCAGGATGTATGCGGTGTGAAAACACTGAATCATATCACAGGAATTAATTTCGGAATCAGTGCGACTTAAGGTTAGGGTGTTAGCATTTTGAAGTGTAATCCAATGACAAATATGCTTAGAATATGAATTAAGTTTCATGCCTGACTGCTTTTAGGTGATTGTGGCTTTCCAGGACAGAGCGTTAAGATTTTGTGTGAAGCAAGAAGCATTTGATAACCAAGTCTAATTTGTACGAAATGGTAAAATCTTAAAGGGTTAGGTCAAATTATAGGCTATATATAAATATTTGTAACTTCTCACGTCATGAAAATTGATAATTCAAATGAGATGGCAAAATTGTTCGACTAAATCATACAGTCTAACCTTAATAAAAAAATGTGTTACATGGTCTCACTAGATGTCATGATTCATATGAGATGGAAAAACAATAACAAATCACTCTTTTCAAAAAAATCAAAACCTAACAAAAATATATTTTGTTCCCTTTCAGTCGGTCACGGAGACGTCACGTCAGTGACCAACAAATGGGGAATCTCTATTTGTCGGTCATAGACGTGACGTCTCCGTTCCCTTCTTCAGGGAATGAGGGTTACAATACGTTAGTCTAACCTAGCTTTTTGCTAAATCATAAACAAATCATAAGAAAAATTTGTGACAACACAAATGTGTATGAAATATGAAAACCCAAACCTAAATAACAAAAATAAAAAAATGTAACATTTTAGTAACTTATCTCATGAAAAGTTATAATTTGTATGAGATGGGAAAATATCGTATTAAAAAATGTACAACAAAACAAAGATTTGCTTAGTCTCTTAGAAGTCATAATTTGGATGAGAAAGCTAAATCGTAAATAATCATACAAAAAATAAAAACACACAAAATTGTGCAAAAATAATTAATATTTGAAAACCTAAACATGAAAAAAGCATGTTTTTTTATTCAATTGCACAAGCTGGGCTGCAATATCACTCTATTTTCACAATCTCGTAAGTATTATTCAGACACGACAGTGTATTAGATTGCTTAGCTATTGTCCTGTGACAGAGGAAGCACAAGTTTAGCTTAAAGAAATATGCCGTATGTCTTCATTAGGCTGCCTTTCATATTCTCAGGGGATGTTCACTGCTTTTATTTTCGAAAAAATGAACTGGAACACAGTGGTCTGAATAGACTGTAGAATATAAATAAAGGACAGCAGGAGCAGCTTCTGCGTTTTCACACAGACCTCAAGTGTTTCCTCAAGGAAATCGCAGATACATGACAAGCTAAGCAAGCCAATGTATTATAACTGACCCCAATCTGCCATCGCTATTTATGCAGTGATACTAATATGCTCTTTCCCCGGGCTTGCTCAAACAACAAATGTGTCATTATGATGCAAAAGATCTAAAGCAGAAATATTATATGACATGAGTGTCATGAAAACATGTCCAGCTCACATTTCACCCCAAAATCCAAAGAAAAAAAAAAATCAACTATTTTTTGCTCTGTAATATCGTAAAAATAATAATATTACCAAAAAATGTAAGTAATACAAGAAAAACCACTATACAATAGATAATGATTTATTATATATTAAGTAAATATCATGTCATAATATTCTATATTTATGTATTTATATACTATATAATATTATAGTATATAATAATATCATAGTGCCAAAAAAATAAATCCTATATGGCGCTAAAATATGCATAATAGCTTATGGAGGATTTATTTCAGTATTTTACAAGACCCCATGCTTCATGCTCAGGAATTTCCACAATGTAGTTTATGGATGTCCTATCTATAAAAACCAATAAAAAAATAAAAACTAAAAGCGAATTCAAATATTTATAAATACTATAACAGTATATAAATACTGTTAATATAAATATATATTTAATATAACATTTTCTGGATTGTAATGCTTTTGTTAAAATTGTACTAATCAAAACCATCTCTAATTAATTGATTTTATACTAAATAAATAGTAGTAGTAGTATTACATAATATGATCAATCAAATTAACTAAATACAATAATAATCATAATTAGGAATTAAAGTTGTAAAAATTACAATTTTTTTATTTAAAAAGTAATACAAAAAACGGAAGTAATTATTATTATTATTATTATTATTATTGTTATTATTCCATAACACATAAAGAAGTAAAATACTTAGAAGTAAAATAAAAAGAAAAACAAAAAACTAATAACAACGACAAAAGCACTAAACATTTCTAAAACTTAAATTAAAGTTAAAAAACAAACAAACAAAAATAAAAGATTTCTTTCCTTTGATTGTGATAACCAAAAGCATTTCTAATTAACAGATTTTATAAAAAAATATACAAATAAATGATATTTTCTTGATAAATAAATCCTCAAAAATTATTTTTAATCATTTTATTAGCAGTGTTCATTAGATTAGTACAATCATTATATTAAGCAATATGTTTGAGTTGCTCTGAAGTTTCTATTTGTAGGCTATAAGAGACAGATTTACGCAAAAGAAAGAAACCGCTGCATTCATTCACATAGCTTATAAATAAACTGCCTGTGTGTGTTTTATGCGCTGACAAAGTGTCTCTTAACCTGTTAAAGTGTCTATCTTGAGGTGTTACTTACTGGAATATGTATCAACAATAGTTTCAATCATTCTGACCAATAGCGTCGCCCCTGTCCTGTCAACACGAGCCAATGAAAACACGCCCTCAGAGATTCTCTCTCAGGCGGCCTATCCTTGTTCTGTCCTCTTCCTGCTGCCCAGGACATCCATAAACAACATTGTGACTATGCCAGAGCAGGGGTCCGTGTCCTCATCTGTCTGCTCTGAGAATCACAATTCATCTTGAAAATAAGTCATGTTGAGAACTGTCAACAAAATACTCCAGCTTTATTACGGTGATACGGCCATATGGCACATGGAGATTGTGTGCTCAGATGTTCAGAATTTGCTATTTGAATTTCCATCAAGAAAAAAACGCAATAAAACATCTCGGTTTAGACAGTTTCATAGCTTGTTTACCTATTCTGATGTCTTTCAAACAGGAAGAGAGTGCGCTACAAAGCCGTGCTGAATAAAAGCTTTGTTCCTCCTGCCTGGCATTCTGATGTTCCCCTGTTGAGAGCTTCTCAAAGGAAAACAAGCTCGCGTTCATATTCCATCATCTGATTGCATCGTGCGCCCTGAGTCCAATTCATAACTTTTATAGACATCTTTAATGGAGGTTAAACCAGCACTATTCCTAGGATGCCATCCTGGGGAGGGCATTTAGATGAAGACAGTTGAAGTCAATATGAGAATATGAAATAAATGATACCGTTTTAGATGTACAAAGCTCTAGAGCAACAATTAAAACACAAACAAATACAAAGAATACAAAAACACTGAGCAGTCAGTTAACCTAAATACAGAAACTAATAAATCAGCCTACAGTAAAAAAAGATGGTATTAGTAGACTGCCTGCCTAATGTCTTCTTACACTTTATTTTGATTGGTCCACAACACACTAACTATGAGGAACTATGCAAGTATATGTCAACTTATTCTGCTGACCCCAAACCTACCCTAACTGTCTACTCTGAGAGTTAGTAGACATGCCCCCAGTTTCACAGACAAGGCTTAAGCTAGTCCCAGACTAAATTGCATGTTTGAGCTGTCTCAGATGAAAATATCGTGCTCTGGCATATCTTAAAACATGTCAGTTTCATTGTTCTGTGTTAAGATGCTCACCTGTAATATTTTCTTATAATGCATTTTTGTAAAAGTTGCTTAAATATCTTAATTTAACTAATGCCTAGTCCTGGCTTAAGCTAAAGCCTTTTTGTGAAGCCGGGCCATGAAGTTACAGAGTTACTTATAGTTTGTAGAATGTCTGAAGTGGACTATCAAAATAAAGCGTAACCAAAAAGATAGACATTGGAAATAAATAAATAAATAATTACATAATTTGATCAAATTAGCTAAATACAATTTAAAAAATATTTTATAATAGGGAATTAACATTATAAATAGTATTACTTTTTGTTTTTTGGAAGATAAAAACTAAAAATTATACAAATTATTATGGTTAATATCTTTGGTTAATACATAAAGATGTCAAATACTAAGACTAAAAGTGAAATTTAAAAAAGTATCTGTTTAGCAAAAACAAACACTAATAACAATGACAAAAGCATGTAACATTTGTAAAACAAACACAAAAAAATAAATAAAGTTGATTGAAAATAGTTCAATACTATAAATAAATACAAATACTATAATAAATAATACCATGCTGTTTTATTTTTTACCAAATTCAGATTTTTACGTTTTCGTTTTTCAGGATTTTTAATCAAAATCATCTCTATTAATTAATTTTATTATTAAAAAAATAAATCACAGTGCATTTACATTTACCTGCGAAATATTCCTCAAAAACAACGTTTTAATCATAATTTTATTAGTAATATTAGAACAATCATTACATTAAGCAGTACATGTCACAGTTTCTTCAGGTTAAACCGCACTTTTATTTTGCTCTGAAGACCCTGAAGTTACCGTTTGTATGTTATGTAATATGAAAGCCAATCTCACGGCAATTCGTCCATATTTTACAAAGTGGCTAATTTGTACAAATTCGTACAACCTCACTTTTTTGCTAAAACGTTTACAAGTTGTCAATTTGTATGAATTTGTACGAATTACTAATTTGAACTAACCCCGCCCCTAAACCTACCCGTCACTGGGATTTAGACACAAAAATCGTACAAAATCATACGAGTGAGGTCATACGACTTTGTATTAATTAGCACGAATTAGTCTCCTCGTACAAATAGGTACAAGTTGGTCGTGAGACTGTGTTAGATGACAGATTTCCCAAATACAAAGAACTGTGCGTCCACGCAATTCATTCAATTAGAGGCGTGTTGAACATGCGTTATTCATATTTAAATAGTATTTTGCAGCTTAATATTCACACTAGTTTATATCATGTTTTGATTTAACTGTACTGAACTACTATTGACGTATCCATCCAAAATTTGGTAAATTCAGTGATATTCTACAAAGTAAATTACATTTTGAAACTGGATTTGATAATTCCACCCCCATCCCCTATATTAAAAAAACAATGACAATCATTAATATCTTGCACTAAACCAGATGAAAAGAGGTATGATCCAGTCTCATTTTGTCTTGTGAATTCTAATGCCAGATACATACTTTATAAAAACATTTGGGATATTTAAGACTGGCACCTTCATTTCCAGACATGCCCAAGAGATTTTCATTTGCAGCATTTCAAATTAACAGAGCTGCACTGATATACTTTGCAGCAAGGAATGGTGATTAAAAAAATAATTAACAGCACTCTAACTAGGACGGGAATAGAAAAAAACATCCATTATTGAAGAGAAAATCAAATCCTTCAGACAAATCTTCCAGACAGAACAGAAAGGATATGACTAAAACCGAGGAATGATGATATCAGAGGAAGACTGACAATTAATGAATAATAAAAAAAAAAGGTGGTGGGAAAGCAAGAGGACATTATTATTCATTCAGTTGCCCTATGTAACATTACAAAATATACAATTTTATGATTAAACGAAGGCAAAAAATGTATGAGAAGTACATTTCATTGAAATATGCTGTTCTTCGCAGTCTTGAATGCATTTTGGAAGTCACTTTGTTGTCTCATTAAACTGTACCAAGCAATAAACAAGTATTACAGTTGGTTCATTCTAACGAAACTAAAGAGTAATATCCCTGAGGTCATGGAGTGAGGTATTTTGTCACTTTTATGAGACATACTGATATGTGATGCTGCCAAACTTTTTTTTATTACAGTTTTTTTAGAGGACTCTAATAAAGAGAAAACAAGATGTAGCTGCTGGCTCATACAAGAACAATGAGTTCATTTAGCCTAAAACTGAAATTTTTACACACAGAGACAAGTTAAAAATGGCTGCCGGGGCTGGCAATCTCTGCTATGTTCCTTGTGTTCTGTCTTTGTTGGAACATCACTGAGGAGAGTCATTATGGAAAATATGTGTTGTCTGGGAGAGCACAAGTAAGCCAGACGCCAAGATTTTTGCTGCCCAAACCTGCTGTAATTAATGCAAACAGCAATGGATATTACTACTATTGAAAACACCTTACAGTTTTGCCTTTACATGTTGCTGATTTTAGTCAGCACGGTCAGCTAGTACAACTACTGAAAATAATTAATTCGTTTTTTTTTTTTTTATTAACTGATTAATATGAGATTTTTACAAGGCTGTAGACAGCAAAAACCAACCTGCTCTCATAAAAATATGTACCTCTGTGCACTTTTTGTGCAATACTGTTTTTACGGGCATTATGCAAAGTTTCTGTAGTGTTTTATGTAGGTTTTGAAAAAAAATGACTGAAAAAAACGGATGTGAATTCATTATTTACTTTATTTTATTAGTTGCACACGGTTCAACTTTTCATTTTAAGCCGGTTCAATGTAATTTAGGTTGATTGTACTTTTAAGGCAGCAACTTACAGTGTATGTTTTAAGGGTTAGACAGAATGCATTATTCTTTAATACTTAGTTCGATCTGTTTTTGTAGCAGAAGTTTGTTATACTGACCTTTTAAAGCTCTACAACATTTCTGAAGTGCAGTGTTTCTGTGTGGTGCTGCAGAGGCCAGCAGTGATGAAAAGATCAATGACATCTGTTTCTAGACCTCCAGCAGGGTCAAATAAATATATTCCTCCTAACACCAGGGCTGCCGAAGGCCGCCACATGTTGATTGTTGACTGTGATTAGCAAGAGCGCTAATCAGCAGTCCACTAGCAGCCTCGAGAGCAGGTCTCCTTTCACCCTCAGTCACGGTCATTCAGATCACAAGACAGCAAGCTGCCTTTGGCTGATTCACATCAAAAAAATGCAGATGATGAGCTTTAAATGCTTGGTAAAGGTCAGTGATTTCTTCTCTAAGAGCCTTTTTGTTCTGACATTAGAAAAAACACACTTAATAAGACGAGCAGACATGTGTTAACCCAACAGCACTTTTCATCTTTTCACAGTTGAACTGTCTTCAGTGGTAAATTCAACATAATTTGTCCATATACTCGTACAGGGAATTGTCTGTTCCCAGAAACCCTAGAGGCAGAATTAATGGAGGTAAACAGGAATTACTTAAGACATTCCTTAAAAGGCAACAGGTCCTTTGTTTTCTCTGAAGTGACAAAAACAATTATGTGACTTCATAAATTAATAAATAATACATTTTGAAATTTCTAAAGTACTGACTAATAAGAATGAACCAAATCACCCTGGCTTTAATTAAGGATAGCAAACCCAAAAATAAACCATTCTTTCATGAATTACTTAATGTTTTAATTTTCTTTGTGCTAAAATGTAGCCTTCTTATAGCTTTCTTATAGAACTAGTCCTTGCTACCTTTCTATGCCTTGCCTGTAGTAGTTCCCTCGCTGTGTACACTGTAAAAAAAATTCCGTAAAATTCCCAGTCTGAAAAACTGGCAGCTGTGATTGCCGGAGTTCTAGTGAACCACCCAGCATTAGCCAAGGCTCTGACTGGCCGCGTGTGCACCCTCCTAGACCAGACGGACACCGATCTCACCCTCAGTGACTGAGTAGGTTGTGAGGGTACCCCTCTAGGCCCACTCGAATGTGCAGAAGCCCTTAGTGACCGAGTAGGGAAGGAATGCGTCCTCCTAGTCCAGCCCTATTGAGATTGCGCCCTTCGTGACCTGACAGTCAGAGACAACGCCCCTCTAAGCCGACCCAACTGAGAGTATGTCCTTCGGGACCTGACAGGAAGCAGATACACCCTTGGTGACCAAACTGGGAGTGAATATGCCCTTCGTGACCAGCCTGACACTGGATGCGCCCTCCGAAACCCAACAGTCGAGGATTTCACCCTTTGAAACCGACCAGACTGATTGTGTGCCCTCTGAGGCCCATCTGACATTGAACGCTCCCTCCGTGACCAACCGAACCATGGTTTAGAGACATTTTTGGGTTGTGCAGCCACCACTGGGGACTCTGGACCCAATGGAGTCTCCGGACCACACACAGGTTCCGGAGGCCCTGGCCATGCGGCCTCACAGTGTTCATGGGGCCATGACAAGTCCAGATCACAGACCGTATCTGGCAGATCTGGCCATGACAAGTCCGGATCACAGGCCGGGTCTGGCGGATCCGGCCACCATGAGTCAGGGTCACAGGCCCTAGGTAACTCGGATGACCGAGAAACCAAGTCTGGCTGGGCTTGACACAGCCCCTCATTCTGTGCAAAGGGAGTGAGACCCATTATGGACTGGTTAGGCGTTGTGAGAACCCTCGACTGCTCATTAGGCTGCATAACCGGGACATACAGGACCTTACACGACCCCTCGTATCGTGCTTTGGGAATGGTGCCCGATACAAATTGATCAGTAATCGTGAGGGCCTTCAGGAGCTTCTCAGGCTGCATAATCGTGACCAATTGGGCAGTACACGACACTTCGTGCCCTGGTACAGAGCTGACGCCTTCCGTGAGCAAATCAGGAGCCGTTGGGCTGGCCGACAGCTCTCCTAGCTGTAGCCCTGTGCCCCACTAAACTTCACTCAACCCCTCTCGCTGAGAGATGGGGCCGGCGTCCTCTGCGGGTGTTTCGGGAACACCCGGTGCAGTAGACAGTTCCTCTGACTGTCTCGTGGTAACTGACTGAGCATCACTCAGCCCCTTGCGCTGAGTGATGTGGACGGCGCCCTCTGTGGGTGACCTGGGAACCACCCCCGTGGTTGACAGCTCCCCCAGCTGTCGTTCGGTGAATGGCAGGGTAGCCGGGCCGAACTGAACACCACTCCGCCCCTCTCGCGGAATGATGATGTCTCAGCCCGTAGCTAGCACTTCGGGTTTTACATGTACCAGTGACAGTTCCTCGAACTGTAAAACCGACTGGGTTTGGAACAGCTTCCCCGGCGGTGTGACTGGATCTGCTTGGAGTCTACACAGCCCCTCTTGCTGTGTAGGGAGATCAGTATTTGTCACTAGCGTCTCGGGAATCGCTAGGACAGCTGACAGCCCCTCTCGCTGTACAAACTGACCCAACTGGGCTGAATACAAGAGCTGAAGCTCCGACCACCATTTTGGATCGACACTCGCGGGTGAGCAGAGCAGCGGTATTTTCTTTGCTGGCTGCGTCGGATCGCTCGGGCAGAAGTGGCTGCTGTTGTTCGCCGAGTTCATCGAACCACTCGCCTTCTGTCAGAGGGGAGCCCAGCGCGAGTAAAACAGCATCGATCAGCTCCCCGAGGTTCCACTCTAAATCATCCCCCAGGAGCTCATCCACCTCCTCGAGCACTTCCGGGTCAAGTCCCATGTAAAAACAATGCTTGATCTCGTCCTCCGTGGCGTCCGCTAGGTGGCTGTATGAGATGAACTCCACTACATTAATCTCAATGTCACGTCCTCGTTGGATAATCATGATGTCGTCGCCGTAATCAAAGTCCATGCTGGAACACTTGCTGGATTCTGTTGGCAGGCTGATCATTCTGTTACAGACCAGGAGCGAGACGGTCGAATCCATATGCAAGTTCTTAATTAAAAGGTTGCAGAACAACTCACAAGGCACTGTAAACAGGCGATGGTCAGATACGAGGCAAACAGAGCAATACAGGTAAGACAGAGTCGTAGTCAGGAGGCAGGCAGGAGTCGAAACCG
>JAUYWG010000060.1:6342481-6353805 GCA_034779775.1 Enteromius afrohamiltoni | reverse complement strand
GCTGGTTTAAGATGGTCCTTAGCTAGTCATGTGCTGGTTTAAAATGGTCCTTAGCTGGTTTAAGCTGGTCCTTAGCTAGTAATTTGCTGGTTTAAGCTGGTCCTTTGCTGGTTTAAAATGGTTTAAGATGGTCCTTAGCTTGTCATATCATGTGCTCATTTAAACTTGTCCTTAGCTGATCATGAACTGTTTTAATCCATTCCTTAGCTGGTCATGTGCTGATTTAAGCTGGTCATGAGCTGGTCCTTAACTAGTCAAGTGCTGGTCTCAACTGGTCCTTAGCTAGTCATTTGCTGGTTTAAGCTGGTCCTTAGCTAGTAATTTGCTGGTTTAAGATGGTCCTTAGCTGGTCATGTGCTGGTTTAAGCTGGTCCTTATCTGGTTTAAGATGGTCCTTAGCTAGTCATGTGCTGGTTTAAAATGGTCCTTAGCTGGTTTAAGCTGGTCCTTAGCTAGTAATTTGCTGGTTTAAGCTGGTCCTTTGCTGGTTTAAGATGGTCCTTAGCTTGTCATATCATGTGCTCATTTAAACTTGTCCTTAGCTGATCATGAACTGTTTTAATCCATTCCTTAGCTGGTCATGTGCTGGTTTAAGCTGATCATATCATGATTTAAACTGGTCCTTTGCTGGTAATGTGCTGGTTCCAATCAGGTTATTAGCAACTAGCTCCTGCTCATGACCATCTTAAACCAGCTCAACTATCCTTCAAAACCTACCTAACCAGAATTTTTTTTTTTCAACAGGGATATGTGAGGAAAACTAGGCATTAACATTCCTAAAAAGTGCGGTGCTAGGTTAGTGCAGGAACCCTCGGAAGCAGACTATTTAAAATCTATCCATCATCTGCCATATGACTTATCATTTTGAAACAGGAAATAATGTTATTGTCAATGTCAGGGGTGCATGCTAGACCTTAACTAATGATTATCCTGAGGTGTGATGCATAAAACGTTTGTTTTAACCACTTTATTTTTAATGCTTTAACTTGAATGTATCAGGCTTCCAGTTTTACCATTTATTGCATTTATTCTTTTAATTATATACAGTTAATAATACAGAAGCCTTGCCCATTCACAAGAATATATAGCTTGCTTCTGATTTGAAATTAGGGGATACTATATTTAACTTTAATTTTATTTAACTCGTTTTGAATGGCTGTCAATGAGGAGGATCCTATCATCTTGAAAATCCAATTTGTGTAACCGAGTGTTGCCCATCTTGGTGTCGGCGTCAATACCTGACGTCAATAATAGGACACAGTGGCAATTAACACGTATAAATCACAGGAGACACAGTACAAATCTACAGATCAATCTGTGAAAAAACAATAATCGAAAAGCCAACTGTTTGCATTCACACTATGTGGTTTCCACTCAAATCCATTATTAGCTATGAGGGTTTTAAGTTACAGTAGGAACATTAATCTCCCCTGAATCCACGCTGTTAAACCTCAAATCCCTAAATCCTATTATCCCATCCTCCCTTAAAGTGTATAAATTGCCTCATCTCATGCTGACCACCGTATTTTAAACGCCGTGGGCTGGTGTGAAGAGCTTCAAGGGCCTCTCTTGCCAGGAAAGCTCAGTATAGAAAGCAAACCTCGTGCCGCTCGGGCTTCTGATCAAAACACCATTTGTTCTGTGTCATTGCAATATATTCTCAGGCTACATCTGCTATATCTAAACCTCACAAGGAACACGAGACAATTCGTCAGATGTTAGATTATACTGACACTTTTATATACTGATAATGCTTTAGAAAGCAATTTTAATATGCCATATTTCACTCCGCTCAGGAAACAGACGACCTCCCGCTTGTTTAAAGAGCAAATCGTTGGCCATGATGTTGCCATCACAACGTCCAGCAGCTAAAATGTCACATCACCTTTGTCGACATGCCTAAATCACCAACAAACTGCTGTAGAGCGAGCTAAAGTGCACCGTTCCTTCCACCTGTTTGCTTACAAGCCACATTCCCAAGTTATTAAAGCATGTTTATCATAATCAAGGGGTCTTATTTTTGTAAACAGGAAAGCTGGGAGGACATTAAGTTAGATGCATTTTCTTTAGACAGCCAGGGATATTACAGCCATCCTTCTGTGTCACAAATCACATTAATGCAAAAGTTAGACTGAAAGGATGGTGGAAATATTACTCACCCTTACAGGAATCCCCATTAAGATGCATTTAAACACAAGCCTGGTTTAAAAGCTTCTCAATATCCAATTTAGTCACATTATTAAAACAAAAGAAGGGAGAAAAAAAGCATACCTGAGATAACGCAGTGGCTCTATGGTCTCAGGTTCTTTCTCATTGGAGCTGTGGTTCATCTTGATTGATTCAGCTGCGCTTATCTCTAGCAAAAGATACCCTCTTATTGCTCTTTCTTTTCTCACTGTGTGCCCTGCTTCTGTCTACTGGCTGATAAACCCAGGCTCCACGCGTAGATCAGCTACTCTTGCTGGAAGTGTCAGCCAATTAAGAGGCAGGGAGACACCGGGAGTGCCTTCTGATTGGCTGAGCACCTCTGATGCTGGAGAGCTCAGTCAAGCATGAACCGCATCCCTTTCAGATGTAGCATCCTCAGTACGAGAGGGTGAATATGTCTATTTCAATTCAAACGCTTATTCATCATGGTGCTGCTTTGGCACATTATTTATGTAACACTACTGGTCATGCATATATTCATGCCGTGAGGTATTAATATTTAAGGTTTGACAATTTATAATGATTTTAGAGAACCAGACTAATTCATGTAAATTATGCTGGTGCTTGCGTATAAAACAAACAGCTTGTAACATGTTTAAATTGCTTGATCCTGTTATAAATCTTTAAGAATTGCCTCATTTGCATTGGAAATGAGCAATCAGCAATGTTTAAAATAATTTAAATAATAGAAATGTAATGAGAAGTGAATCAATGGTTACAGTTTAGCGCCACACTGCCGTTTAGAGGTCATATCGCGTCATTGCAGGCACAACAATTTCTATTCTGGTGAAACGCTGGGGATATATAATTGAGCGTCCAGTTCATCTAAAACTAATGAGAAGGATTTGTGTACATGTAATTAGAACATAATGAAACTTTCCAGCACTCACCGGCCATAAGGCTGATGTGAGGCGTCGAAATAACACCTTAAATACTCAACAAGATGAACTATTTTTCCTCATCATATTGGTGGTTAGTGGATGACGGAAGTTACAGTTAAACAATTAAGTGTGTTCCTTAAACGTATTGGTATAAATATCTCGAATATGCAACGCTGGTCTCTCCTTGCACCATCAATAAAACGATCGTTGCAGAGCGAACTGCATTTATGACGCGAACGATGTGAGTATGCCCGTTTCCCGCCTCAGAATGAAAAATACATTTTATTTTGAAATAAGAAAAACTTTGACAGTTAAAAATAACAATAATGAAGTGATACTGGGAAGTCGGAGCTATAGGCCTATCATATTACTTTTGGGGGGCAACTGCTGCTATCCATATTCCCACAATTTCTTTTTCTTTCTTTTTTGTGTTTTTGTGGCACATTTTGACACAGTTTTACAACTGACAAAAGCTTGGTTATGCAGCTTAAAAAAAAGTTTTTATTAATCAGTCAAGTCTAAATATTAACAAAATACTTTGTGGATTTATTAGGTTTTTTATTTAAAAAACCAAAACAAAACACGTGGCTGTTTCTTCTTAGTACATATGTCCATGAGTTGTTGCTGGACTCCGTTCTGTACGTTGTATTATGACATCATAATTAGAATGCAGACATCTCTTAGAATGCATCTCTTAGAACTGCCTGTTTCAAAGACATTGCAGCAGCAGTGAGGAACGTGATCCAAGCCCAAAGTATTTATTCAGCTGTTGTAAACCTTTTTGCGATTTGAAACAATGTCTGTTAATAACATTTTGAAGGGCATGGGCTACAAGTTCATAGCCGAGATTGGTGAAGGCAGTTTTTCCCAAGTCAAGCTCGCCACTTCGCAGAAGCACCACTGTAACGTGGCCATCAAAATTGTGGACCGTGTAAAGGCTCCTAAGGATTTCGTCCAGAAGTTTCTCCCAAGGGAACTGTCAATTTTGAGGCGAGTGAATCATGAGCACATTGTGCAAATGCATGAGTTAATTGAGGTGGCTGGTAAACGACTTTATATCGTGATGGAAGCTGCAGAAAAAGATCTCCTTCAGAAGATACATGAAGTGAATCGCATCTCAGAAGAACACAGCAAAAACTTGTTCTCTCAGATGGTCAGTGCCATCCACTACCTCCACCATATGGACATCATCCATAGGGACCTCAAGTGCGAAAACATACTGCTGACAACCGAAGAACAAGTCAAGATCACAGACTTTGGTTTCGCCCGCTTTGTTCAAAACCCTTCAGAGCTCAGTCAGACCTTCTGTGGTTCTGCAGCCTACACTCCACCCGAAGTCATCAAGGGAAAGCCGTATGACCCAAAGAAGTATGACATTTGGAGCCTCGGGGTGATTTTATACATTATGGTTACTGGATCGATGCCATATGATGATACCAACTTGAGGCGACTTCACCATCTTCAACGAAAGTCTTTGGATTTTTCAGATGACACTGGTGTTGAGGAACCATGCCAAGTCTTCATCCGTACTCTGCTCCAGTTCAATCCTTCCACACGTCCAACCATTCAGCAGGTGGCAGAACATCCATGGATGCAGCAGGGAAAAAGCTAAGGCAAACAAGCTAATAAAGCAAAGCTTGCAAACGCAAAGAAACAGAGTGTCATGAATCCATTCAGCTGGGATTTCACATAGTCCTAATATTTGAATTCCAGTCACGACTGATGAAAACGATCAGTTTTGGGAGAACAGTCTGAGACAGGATAGCAATAGATTAATGGAGAAACTTATCAAATTAATAACTTAAAGTTGACCGATGTGGGTCTTTGTAATGGCCCACAATGATACAGCTATCTTCAGAATAAGGTGCCAATTTTATTTGCAGCAATTAAGACGTATACAAAATTTCAATATTAATTCCTATGTTGTATTCATATACTTAACCGTTACCAGTAAAAATGTCATTAAATGGGGTCAAAAATCTTTTGAAACAAACGTAAATTTTAATAGACAAAAAAGTTATTTTTTGAAAACTTACAACACAAAATATATATTTCATGGTAACTCTGGAACTTGGACCTTATTGGTCAATATGAAATTAGAGATGTGTGGCTAAATATCATTCAATTCCTCCATTTAACAATAATTTCATTCATATATTAACATGTGGTCCACTCTGACGAAAGGCCATTTCACACTCCTACAAACACTTGAAAGTTTATAAAATTTAATTCAAATTAGATCCTAGTTACAAAACAAAACACACCCACACACCAGACGAAACGGGTTAAAATTAGTTTTTATTATAATTATTAACTGACAGAGCAGAAACAGATGAAAAAAACATTTTTTTGTTTGTTTTATTTTTTTAAATTCTTAAAAGAGATGCTCCACAATAAATGACGGCAGCATCTGAGGGGGAAATGGAATGGTGTTAGTTGTCAGCAGCAGGCAGTAGTCTGAACAGCAGTCAGAAAGGGGGGGTGGTAGGGGGGGCTCGTGTCCAAAATGCTCCACAAGCATTCGAGATCACTGAACGGATCATCTCCAGAAAAGAGACAACAAATCGACTGAAGCAGAACTGACTCGACAAGTTCATGGACTGCGATGACAAAGGACCCGAGCTGTCGTATACAACATACATAACTGTTTAGCTAAAATACCAAGTGTACTGCTAGCAAATCAAATCAGATGAAAGGAAAATAAGAGACGGTAAAAAATAACATGACCACCACCTAACAGGTAGGACTCAATTTACCTAAGATTGTGTGCTACATTCAATAAGCAGTAATGCTTTCAACCCAAACATTTCCTTTAAGGAAAATTTAAGCCGTGACTTAAGCGGCACGACTTCCAACAGGAGCTAAAAATGGTAGACAGGACATGAATGAACAGCGCATGAGACGAAAGAAATTTGCATTTAAACATCCTAAATACAGTCCAATCTTAAATTCACAAGCCTTTGAACCTATTTGGGAAGGATCTAACGGGATATCCTGCATCTAAAGTGACATTTATAAATAACACAACATCCAAATATTACCTAGATGCTGTTACAAGAAAGCCTATGGGGGGAGGAGCACATCACAACGGTAACTAAAAGCGTAACATATCAATTGTTTTTGAAGAAAAAAAAAAAAACATACCGTCAGGCTCATCTGATAAAGAAATCGCTCAAACATGAAGGTCTAGTAGTAATCCCGTTGTGGCTGCTGCTTTTTGTTAGTTACGTCCATCTCTGTAACCATCCCTGATGCACAATTCTTGGATAAATGTCTTTTATACAAAGAAAAAAAAAAAAAGAAAAGGTACAACCCAAAGTATTTAAAAATACACACTACACCAGCAGATGTATAACCACCTCAACAGTATAACAATTCCTTAAACTTCTAGCCTTTAAAAAAGGCCATTCTGAAAAGGGTGGAATGAGTCCACAGAAGCTAAAAAAAACAAAAAAAGCAATGTATTGACATCAAATACACAAACATACACTCCCATAACTTTTTAAGAGACGCTGTGAGTCGGAAATCGTAGCTAAAGCGGTGTAGATGGTCCCTGGTGTCACGCAGGAACTCTATGGTCCTGTGTCCTCCACTTTCTGTGGGGAAAAGTGTCCATGAGCCTCTGGAAACTTTAAATGGAGGCTTTAGTTTCACATAACGGAGCAAGTACTCCACCTGAAGGGCTGTGAATTGGGAGTTGTGGGTGATGTGTATTAGATCACAAAAGCCCATTGGGTAATGGAGGGATTCAGTAGATAGATAGATACAAAGGCCTATAGAAAAGGTCCTTGGTCTCCTTGATCACTGATCCTGGTACAGTTCTCCTCTAGGATGCTTCTTGGCCTATGGGGTCTTACCTTAGACTGTACAACTAAGGGTCTCGGAACAGAGGAGAAATAGAGAGAAAATATAATCATTTTTTCATTTTTTTATTATTGCTTAACGGCTGGTTGTCTGATACTGATAACCGACCGAAGGTCCAAAAAGACAGGATTATAATTCTGAGAAATTTGAGAGCGATTCAATCAGGACATTATTTCCATGTGTTTGCTGTTTGGGAAATGTTGCGGGAAGGAATCATGTCCAAGAGGTATTCTCGTTGACGGTCCACTGGAGATGATGTCCTGTGTACAGACAGACTGGGGTTCACATAAGCCATGGTGACACCTGTCCGGAGAGAATGGGAAATGGTTACCGATTTTGAAACTAAATTAGCTGTGACTTTAAAAACAAGGGTGCAAAGTAACAGGGTTGATGGCGACAGGATTGACAATTTGATATTTCACCAACAATTACTGGCCTTATGGCAATGGTCATCACACTACAAGGTGATTTTTAGGGTGGAGATACCATTTAAAAAAATCTGTTGTTTACTAGCATGATAACAGGGTTGAAGATTAAGATTTTCTGCTTAGAATTGAAATGTAAAAAGCATATAAAAGTATTAAGTAATAGAATAGTAAGTTTAAATCATTCATGACGGTAACAGGATTGACCATTTAGGAGCGTTCACTTCATCGACATTAAGAATATAAGAAAAAGTTATTTAAAAAGGCATTTTATTATAAAGATTTAATCAATCATAAAGAGCTGAAAAGATCATCGTCATAAGAGTTTTTGGTTAACTGACTGTCCAACAGCATAGACTTTTAATTACTAAGCTATGATGATTATAGGGTTGACAATTCGTAAAAAGAAATTATGTTTTAATTTGTTCATGAACAGCAGAAAGATGATCTCCTGTGATATTTTTTGGATTAAATGAATAGTACCAAATTTGATTAAATTAACAATTATGATGGTAACAAGATGATGGTATGCAAGATAATAATGAGTAATAATAATTAGTTGAGAGATATTTACTTGTAAAAGTTACTATGGTAACAGGGTTAGTAATTTAAGATAACTAACCTAATAATAAAACCAAAGTAATAAAAAGCATATGACTGTTTTTGATTAATCAAGCAGTACATAATTTTAATAAACAGTTGTAATGATTACAGGGTTGACAACATAACTGTCAATTTCTTGCATACCTAAAATGGGATGCACCAAAAAAGACAATTATGGGCCTAAAACCGAAACTGCTTTGTAGTAATTACTTCTTCATTTTGAAAATAATATAAAGTAATTTCATAAGACTTTAATTTAGTTACATTTTAATGATACTTAATTTTAAAATAAAATAACCAAGTATTTATTGAAAGAAACAAAATTAGACAAATATATTATTATTAAACACCAATATTTTTATTCAGTTCTATGCAACAGAAACATTTTTCTGTCATTGAATGGATGAGAATGATTAAAATTGTGCACTATTTAATTCAGAAATAAATCTCTTGATAGCCTGTGTTTAAATAAATAAAACTACAAAAATAGAGAGCAAACAAACTATTTTTCCATAATTTTCTAGAAAACTGTGGCAGGAACATTAACTATCTAACTTCATACATGATGTTTGTTGATGGGTTTAAAAAAAATGTGTTGTGCACACTTTTGCACGTTAGCCCTTTGCTGTCAATCAGCTCAATACATACATATAAAAAACAGATACAGGAAAGGAGAAGAGACAGGAAAGGGGCAGACTATTTTTTCGGTTAAGTGGGCATCATCTACCTGCGGTGCCGCTGTTCTGTTTCCTCCAGGTATTGGTGGTGGGGTTTCTGCTGCTGGTGCCCTTTTCCCCAGCCCTCACGACATGCTTACCTGGCCTGCTGACCAGCGCTGCAGCCGTGACAGCGTTCTGGAGCTGGGAGGAAGTGGAAAAGCTCACTCCGCGTACGCTCGCACCCACCGCCTGCTGTACACTACGGGACAGCTGGCCTGGAGACTGAGGAGAACAACATGCTAAAGTCAGAAAACAATACGCTTGGGACAAGAGCAACCAAGAAAGGAGTGCCCATTACCTGCTTGATGGTGGCGGTGTGATATCGCCCGACCGACGTCCCTCTGCTGGTCTGCTGGGCCAGCGATGCTGTGCTCACTTGCTTATACTGCGGTGACACCAGCACGTGATCAGATTTAATCACCGGCGAGGATGAGGAGGAAGAAGATGAGGTGGTGGAGGCCTTGGAGACGGGCAAGGAGGCCTGCTGCAGGATGCGCTGCTCAATCTCTTGCTCCTGCTGCAGGGCTTTGACGAAGGCAGCCTTCAGGCGGCTGGTGTGCTCAGCCTTCAGGGCCTTCTTCTGGTTGGAGCTCATGCACTGCTCACAGAGGATGGAGCCGCTGCTCTTCTCATGCCTCCAGCGAGAGGTGAAGTCCGTCTGGCACTGGGCGCAAGTGAAGGGCTCCTTGGGTCCTGGGGTAGATGCGGACTCGGTCTGCGACTGCTTACCTGGAAAGCAAGCAAGTGACGTTAGGATAGGTACAGTGTTAGATGTTGTAAATGTGCGCTATTACAGTGCACCCACTTTTAGCCAGTGTATCAAGCAGGTTCTGGACCACCATTTCCAGCCCCACCAGGTAGATAAACTCATTATTAGCTGCCGAGGGCAGGAAATTGAGCTCCGGCGCTGGAGGTTTAGGTGGCGGGATCTCAAGGAGGGTTTTCTCCAGCTGTTTCCGTAACGCAAGCTTGGCGGCGGCTTGCCGGCTGGCAGGAGACTCGTTAGCGCTGGAGCTGCTGCCTAGACCAGACTGAGAGCTCTTCAAACCGGTGGAAGAAGCCTGGACAATAAAAAATTCTGCATGAGTTCAATACAGCTTCAGTTTTGTCAGATTATCAAAACAATTGTGATAATATGTAGTAAATTTTGTTTCATTGCTTATTTAACAATAAAAAAAAAAATAGCAAACTATATAAAATTAAGTATGACATAGTTATGATATAGTTAAACAACAATAGTATTAATATTAACATCAAATATACTCAATATAAATATATTATAAATATTATAAATATTTACAAACACATTTAAATTATACAATATAAATATAATATGAATAAAATATTATATTAATATAAATAAAGTATGCAAAATACAGCTAGAGAGATAAAACAAATTATGATTATATGATGGTAACAGGGTTGACACTTAGTGGAAAAAGAGAAAAAAAATATTCAAGAGAACCCCATGAAGATTGAAAAGATGATGTCATATAATCAAAAGTACAGAATTTTAATAATCAATAGTTTTAGTGGTAACAGGGTTGACGATTTAAAATGGTCCAATTAAAACCTTACACAAAAAAGTGATTAAAAAGTTACTAATACTATAAATGGAATAATATCGAATTGTGTAACTACTTAAATATTAAGTATTTTTAAATGCTACAAATTGAAAACTAAAATAAATATTATAAGGTTTTAATAATATAAATATAATGACAGAATTTCTAAAAATGATAATTTAATTCAATATGCATTTGTTTACTAAGATTTTAAAAAGTTATAGAAGCTATAAATACATAAAAAAAAAAACAGTATAATATAAAATATTTATATATAACATGTTTTTTTAAATACTTAGCACTTTTACTACATCAACTAATATTATTGCAATTACCCTTGTATAAACATAAAAACATGGTAGAACATGGTATATAACAAGTAGATGAGAGTGACCTGTGAGACCAGGACGTTTGCGTTGGCCACACGGATCAGGCCCTGCTGAATGATCCTCTGGCCCTGCACCTGTACGGTGGGCACAGAGGTGCGTGCACCCAGCAGCAGAGGAGGAGGACCAGACCCCGAGTGCTGCTGCTGCTGCCGCAGGTTCACAATGTGCTGCTGGCTCACAGAGATGGCCTGTAACATGCAGACATTAGAGAAAAAGATTTTTATAAGGTGTCAAACACTTTTATGGGTAATCTACCACCGCAATACATACCTGGGAGCCTCTGACTAAGGGTGGCATGACTACGGTATTATGAGAGCCGTGCTTGGAGACCTGCGCTCCACCTCGAACCAGAGGAGGAGGAATGACTGTTCCTGAGTTTCGGTTGGACACCTGAAAACAAAACATGTGTTTAAGTCTTATTAGCTCTTCACAGTTTAGCTTTTAGAAACACACTAAGACCACTGCAGGAAAATGCAATGGATTGAACTGCACTTATTTATTTATTTCTGATTTTTTGATTATACCACCACACAAAACTTAAAATGCTTTATTATCTATTATTATCTGTTGGTTTTTGATAGAATCCATGATGTCATGTGTCTAAACAAGATGTCCAGGACCTCCAGCAGAAATATAGACCCACAACATCAAAAATACAGCAGTATATTTC
>JAUYWG010000060.1:6321703-6332871 GCA_034779775.1 Enteromius afrohamiltoni | reverse complement strand
ATGTTCACATAATTTATATATATATATATATATATATATATATATATATATATATATATATACACATAATTTGTTGTGATGTGCTGCCATTGCTTCTTTTGAACAACTCAAGACCTCCCTTAATGGTTTGCATGATTAACTGAAGTTTCTTTGGCTCCCAGCAGTCAATAATTCAACGCATAAATCAATACAGATGCCACAAACCATGTTTATCTCATCGACCCCATGTTTAAATGATCCTCTATTGTACTTTTTTTCCGTTGTGTAGGTCTCTTTATAGTTTTTGAGGACGAGCGCATGCCAAGCGATCAGTCCAAAGACGAATTAGCACCAACAGGCCTACAGTATAGAGTTTGCTCAAACACATAGCCTTTACGTCAACGGCACGACAAAAGTATGATTAAAAAAAAAAAAAAAAAAAAAAAAAAAAAAAAAAAAAAAAAAAATTCTAAACAAGCTTGCATTTGACATGGTTTTTCACATTAACCATCTCAGAACTGATCTGTGACCCTTTTTAAGTCTCGACCCACTGATTGGGAACTACAGGTATATGATGAATGCACCTGTACAGGAAAGACAGATCTTTAAAAGCTGCAGATTGACATTTTTTAAAAGACAGGAAAGACTGAACTGTGCCAGGCTGCGAGCTTTAAAACATGCATGCAAACCCCAACAGCCACTTACAGGAAGCAGATCCATCATTTGGATACATCAAGGCACACACACACACGAGACGTGCCGACCTACCTGTCTTACATATGATATCAGCCATCTGATAGCAAGACAGCTGACTCAACACCCAGGCCCGCACTCATCTGCCATGACATCACTGGGGCTCCACATGACCCTTCCCAAGATTCCATGGGACACATAAAGCATTTCCCCTGAAAACCAGTTTGAACCGGTCGACGGACGCAGCTCGAGAGACCGAAGCAGGTTTTTAACCCCTTGAGAGGCTGACTGGCAGCGAAAGCGGCCACACATACGCAGGAGCTTTGCCAGCGGGGGGGAAGGGCCGCACGCATTCCTAAACACACGTCTTTTAGAGATGAGGAGGAAGTGTCCGCCCCTTTGTTGCTCGCAAAATAACAACTGCCACAGTGGTCTCCATGATAAAAGGTAGTCAATAAACCAAATGACTAGACAATAGCAGCGCATAAGATCACGCCGATCCAAACAGGCTTATGCAAATCTGAAAACCTCCATTCTGAAGAGAAAGTTACAGTGTCTTTGGATCAACTTGTTTGGGATTATCAGATGAAGATTTTAGAATTTGTATTTTAACAGCGAACATTAAAAGCACAAGTAAAACAAAGGCAGTAAAAACCAGCAAACAAGTTATATTAAACAAGATTTTCTTACATTAACATTTGATAACTGGCAAATGATACCAAATGAGTTTTTTTTATACATGCATTAAAAGCAGGGCAGTCCATAAAAAGTTTTGAGACTGCACTCACAACTTATGAGTCATTACATATTTCATAGTAGAAACATATGAAGTCATCATTAAAAATACAAATAATTTCCATTTTTGGAACTTTTTTTATAAGGCTTTTCCGACCCCGGAAACAGGTTTCCAAAATTTCTAGTGAGTCGCAAATAAAGCAAAGAATATTGGAAGCCTATGTCTTTCAGCTTGTGTATAATTCAAATGTTTTTTTTGTAACTGTTGGTGAAATTTACGAACGAAAATGGTTAACAAAACACTATTTTTTCTTGATGTACCAACTTTTACTAATGATTGAATTATCGTTCAAAATATCTTCTTTTGGGTCCAACAGAAGAGATCGCACTTCCAGTTCACAACAACTCCTATGACTTCAATATGAGTTCAAGTTTTATTTTTAGCTGAACTTATCCCTTTAGTCGAACCAAACTGAATCATTCATGGTTAGCTGCTGAATCCAATCCCGGTCACGATTCACACCCCTTTGAATCACTTCTAAACTATGTTGCTATCTTAACAATTGTACCTCAACTTCAGGAATTTTTTTTTTTGATGGGATCAGATATAATCGTCAATTTAAAGGAACATTGACTGGACAGGGCTTTGCAAAGTAGGTCACCAAACCCGTGCACTGTCAATGTATACTGACAGTTAGAAATGCAGTCAGCCGAGTCCATTGCACAATCAATCCCCTTTCCATCAGCCAGAAAATCATTAGCTTAAAAGGAGTCTTTGCTGTACTTAAATGATAATAAACAGCATTGCTTTCACAAATCATCTCCAACTAAGAAACGTTGCGTCACCAGTTAATGTCATACTGAGAGCGGGGGTTGCCGTGTTTTCACACCGAGTGACTAGTTTAGTCATACACAAGCCACTTGTTCTGGTTAGGAAATGGAAGCTCGTCTTTGAGACACGTGGCTTGCAAAGCCTCATGGGAAGTGGATGGCATCTGTGCACCGCTCGTGCCTCAACAACAGAGTTTGATACGACGAACCTAGACCGTTTTTTAAAGATTCAACCCGAATCGATTTCGAAGCTACAAACGGACACCAACCAGATTAATATTTTAATAACTGCAAACATATTGCAGCGGATTAGCCTATTTGCATCAGTGTTTGGGTTTTGCTAATCAGATTGAGATTGTGAGGTCATTTAAAGCACATGCTACACAGGTCACGCGTTCGTTTGTTTGTTTATTAACAATTCCACAGAACTCTGCGACGTCTGCACATGATCAAGCGTTAACAGCGCGAATCGGTGTATTGGATCGCCTCAGCTCTGTGAAAAACATGTCTGTTCATGCCACGCCGCGGAGAGCTGGGAGTGCGGTGACTATCCTCACAGGGCCTGATGAAGAGGAGTCGTCTGATGTAATGACCGCCCTTAGGGCGCTGATCGAGCAAGACAATAGGAGGCATCGCTAGAGCTGTACAACAACACAGCATGGTGGCAATACAACCCAAACTGGATTGGTAACGTTCAGATGCTCCACAATAAGGACGACCCGCTGGCCCGGGAGAGACAGGATGGTCACTTGACTGAGTTCTAACTTGAATGTCTGATTTTTATAAGTTCTGCTTCTGGACGTTTTATTTATTTATTGATTTATTATTATTATGTAACAAATGAGATATGAAGGAGTTGAAATGGCAAGAATTCAATTGTAATCGCATCGATAAGAATGGTTTGCAAATTATTAAACAAATCAATATGTTTTGCCAAAGTAGGCTTGTATTGGACCTTTTCTTTGTACAATTTATTTTTTTAAATAAATAATAAATACAAATTCTACATTTAGAAAGTTTTTTGTTTATACAAATTTAAATTAAAAAATTATGCTTAATCCCAAAAAATATATTTTCTTTAGGAAGAACATTTTTTTCACAAATATGATAAATACTTAATGTAGTATGTATACATGCAAGATATATATATACACACACTAAAAGAATTTTTACCAAATTACACATATATCATTTACTTAAAGTTATATTTTCATATACAATAAAGGCGAATGTATGCATGAACGTGTTCATAAAATATTTTTATTTAAAATGTTAAATTAGAATTTAATTATAAAGAGTGTGTGTATAAATGAAATATATAAATGCATATTATTTTATGTTTTTGTGAGAACAAGAACATAAAAACTAATTAAAAAAAAATATTTTTTTGTTCATAAAATGATTACATTATTATTATTTTTATAAAAATCTGAACTTTTTAGTGTGTGCGGGGGGAGGGGGCAGTATGTTGGCAAAACAAGTTGCTGAGCAACTGAGCAAGAAAAAGCCTTACTGAATCCTTATCCAGTTAAATTTTAATTGAATGGCAAATTGAACTGAATGAACAAGTGTTTATTCAAAGTTCATTGCAAACCTTGCAAATAAAAACAAACAAAAATAAATAAAATCCACTTGTAGCCAACGCAACAACTGGTGCCTATCCGTGTCAAAACCATCACAATGATGCTAGTGGCTGCAATATATTGTGAAGGCCCCCCCCCAAAAAAAGTAGTCTATGAGACTTTCTGCTGGATGAGTTATAATTCCAAGTTTAACACTTTGTGGTATGGGTTTTTGAAAAGCCATAACCCCTCAAAGTATGATAAATATCAGGAACTCAGGGTAGCAAAAACCACTTATTTCACACAAGTCACTTCACTCAGCGATGAAAACCAGGACACGGGTCAAACTGCACTGGACTACTGCCTGAGTGTTTCCTGAGAAGGATAGAGTCGCTTTAACAGAGCTTGTCCACTTCAGAAGGACTTCCTCATTGCGTCACCAACACATTTCAGAAACCAATCAGATGATAAGCACAGAAAAACAAAGTTCCAGGTAAGTTTGCAGAGTCTAACGTCCTACAGATGTTCCTCTGGATCTCTCACAACCAGCACGTCTTGTCATCCAACAATGACGAAGTGGCTGCCAAGAGGGTTGAGTCAAAGGTGCCCCTGCAGGCTCCAGTCCTGCATATCAAGGGTTAAGCCCTGCCATTTTAACACCACAGACAGATCAGGCCACGAGGGTGTTACCTAACAAAATGGACGTCGTTAACCCTGTATCTGCTGGAAGATCCACCTGGTGTGCCCCCTAGCAACAGGACGACACAGAAAGAAAGTACAGACGATTGCTTTTCACGTGGGCACAAAGAATAACTTGTGCTGTAAGAACAGTCGCAAGCAGCCACCCCCTCTCCACACACACACACACACACACACGCATGCACGCGCATCTGCCCATCCCCCACTGTGATCTCAAACAGACTAGAGTGCAAATGTACACTGACACACACTTATACTACACTGGCCTTCAGATCAGTTATAGTCAAATTGATAGATAAGAATAACCAGCACTTGGGCTGCACAAAAATGTGTTTAATTTACAGTAGTTCACCACATACGGCTCGTTGATTAGTGAGGTCAACTTGTATTTCTTGTTTTATTTTTGGCACTGTGGGTCAATTAGCATGCTTAAACCATTTCAGAAGTCACGGTTGAGGTTACATCACTTTTAAAGCTTGACCACCTTTTTTTTTTAAACATACTGTCAGAAGATGGTCTGACAAGTCACAAATGCAATCATAAATGACAAACAAAAAAAGTTGCATGTTTAAATTCATCCTGTTGCTATAGCCAAATACATTAAAGCAACTGTTGTTTTAGCCAGTACCAATTGTTGGTTTTTTAAAACGGTGGTGAATGTTAAAAAAAAAAAAAAACTATTTCAAATTCTTTAGCGGTGTGCGCACACCAAAACTGTAGTGAATATCAACATCAACAGAACGTTTAGGATGTTTTGCGTAACACTTGCGCAAATGAAAACACTTTTTTGAGACAACCGTATGTGTTTAAACTGAGTGTCGACAACTCTTTGCGTGATAACATGTCATGCAAATTTTCAATTCTAGTTTTTTTTTTTTTTAGACACGATTGAGACAAATAAAAATCTGCATTTTTAATTGAATTTGTATGTAGTATAATCATGCAAATAATGAAATTTGCTGTATGCGTGCACAGACCATTAGTGTACGTTTACAAGACAGTGTCGTAAAAATTTAGTTTCGCATAGATTTGCATAAAAATGACAACAATGTCAAAACAATTCCCATTCCCACAGATTCACGAAAATGACTTAAAACGCTATGTCATGCACACCAGTTCCGAACAGCCGTGAACATACCTATGAACCAAATATGTAACGCGCAAAAGCATGACGCTACTTTTTTCTTTCTTTTGCAGTTTATAGATTTTTTTTCCAAAACCTGCATCGTAAAAAGTGTTTTCAAACCATTATCATTTGGCCAAAACACCATTGCCACATAAATAAACAGTCGAAGTGCCTAAAAATGCTTTTCCGCTTTTAATACCGTCATGCTTAATTAGCATGCTAATAGACAGTCAATACCTCCCTTAAAGTCCATGTGAACGATAAGATGCTACCTACTTTACTTCTATGTAGGGCTGGGCGATTTAATCGATGATTTATTCATGCTCATTTCGTCAGTAAAGCCGGTCCTTTGATTAGCGGTAAATCTCTATCAGCTGTTTTTAACATGCGTGGCAGTTGATACACAGAGCCGTAGATCACTGTGGAGCTACGCAGAATCGTCTTCAGATTCGGAAGCGATTCATTTCTGATTTTGAACGCGAAACTGCGTAGCTCCTCAGTAATCTACGGCTTTAAAAACAGCTGATTGAGATTTACCGCTAATCAATGAACCGGCTTTACTGACGAAATGCGCATGAATAAACCGACGATTAAATCCCTCAGGCCTACCTCTATGTTGTGACCCATTTCCAACTAAAACGGTTAAAAGGGAGTAGCTAACGATTCACGACTCAAGCTCTCAAATTGACTGAAGATTTGCAATTTTAAAATGTAGGCAAATATCCATATTTTGATTAGGTATTTCCAACACCAATTTTCTTCATATCTTGCATTGATTAACAAAGTATGCAAACCAGCCAAATGACATTGAGCGGTTTATTTAGCTTGCTAAAACCTTCTTGTAAAAGCTGTGAAGATCACATGCCTGACCATTTAGCTACGCAACGAGACGCATTCAAACTATCACAGGTATTCAATTGTTACAAATTCAGTACGTATGAGCAAATCCACATGGACAGCTCACCTCCGTAATCTCGTTGTCAAACTTAACTAATCGGCTGAGGACTTAATTTAGATTGAAGCACTTATTTTGAATGGCAGCCGGATTCTGCAGTTAATCTCTCTGGTCTGTCGGGCCAAGAGCCAGATCTACAAGAACCGATTGGGGGGGGGGGGGTTGACAAGTGGGTCGGCCTGGTTCTGCATGCCATTTTAAATCAAATACTGACGCGTATTCCCTCAGACATGATACTTTCCAACTGCATATCATTGTACAGTACTGAAAATCATGCGGCCCTGTTCGTTTTCCAAGCGATCAGAATTACTATTTTCACAAGGCGGCAATTAGGCCCAGACTTGCACTGAAAGACAGATCCAAGCCATATCTAGGACCACAATCGTTAGAGATATTTCTTCTCTACTGGGGCAAAACTCACATATAGTTAAAACAAATAAGCCCCAGTGTGTCCAAGGTGTGCGAGGACCCATAAGTCTTCGCTCCTGGATGAATACCTTTTACGGTGTATTCATGTTACTACGGCACACAGAGAGTTCCAGAGTTGCCGCGTCAGCAGAGTCCAGCTTTGACACACAGCGGAAAATACTGCTGGAGAAACTCTAGAAAAGCACAGAATGAGCTTCTTGGTTCGTCACAAGCCACCTTCATACACAACTGAATGCACTGGTGAAAAAGGACCTGTCTGAAGCTTAAATATGCAGTTCATTACTCAAGACAACTTTATTTTTTCCTCCTAAACTTCGAGAACTTAAACTGACCGGCCTTATTTCATAGTCACAGAGTGTTACGCACTGCTTACCTTGCTTGTAATAAAACTAAAATCAACAGAATGGGAAGCAAAACTTCATATTTCTAATTAAACGCTCACATGTTAATTATTTTAAATATTAAAATAATTTAACTTTTAGACACTCTTAGGTGTTTTCATAATATGTAAGTCAATGGTTTACAAATATTCTTTAAAAATCGCTTTTGTTTTGAACGGAAAGAAACTTTAGACCAACTTGAGGACAAATGACAATGATCTTTGGGTCAACTATTCTATTATTTACAGCATTTTTTCAGAAACCGTTTTTTTTTGCAAACACGGTCAGAAATGTATTAAAATTAAGAGTTTCGTTTCATAAACGATGCAAAATGTGCATATTTTTAGCAAATACGTTTTGTTCAAAATTCAACAAAACTAAGCTTAGACCTTGATCTCCAAGAAGTTATGATTATAAACTATTCCCAGCAATACTTATTTAAAAAAGGCCTAATCGCTCTAACAAAATATGCACAAAAGATCATTTAAATGTTCTATAATATAGCTAAATCTATGCCAATTCAAAAACTGTAATAACCCATAACCCAAAAACAATCCATTGAGGTCAATTTAATTTTACATAAGTTTTTATGAAGCCAATAAAACCAATAACCAATAAGCGTTTTATTATCTGGCAGTATACCCCTACACGACACCACACCTGATAATGACAGTCAGCTGAAAGTGAAACACTCCAACTCTAATACAATGGCATGTACTTTTGGTCTACAGCCAAAACAGAAGCGTCTTTCTTCTTTTACACACCTAGCTATATGTCTCCAGCATTCTCCCCCTGACTTTCCTCATCTGACGTTATCAGGAAGTTGAGATTGAACCGCGAGATCATCTCTGTAGATTGCAGTGGCCATGTGTTGGTCTCCAGCCCCTCCCGTTTACCACAGGCCACCATCTCAGATACAGCAGCTCTGGTGTTGTTTCTCAGGTGTATATGAACGGGTAAAAATCCCAAATATGACATCCCAGCCCTCATTTCTGCTAAATATATTTAGCTACAAAACTATTATTGTTCAACAGATCTCTCACGGAGAACACAGCTGGTCTTCATGCTTGTCCTTGGCGTGGCATGAAATTCGGAGAGACATGCCCGTTACGACTCACTCAAGAGGTGCCAAGTGGCTTAGCTGGTTGCCTAATAGACACTCAATATGGTACGCCAGGATTCGACAACACCCGGCGCATACTGACATGACATATTGGGATGTTCTTGCTCGTAGGACCAAAATCCAAGCATTCGCAAGAGTTTGATTATGTACCACGATTATGCTTGTGTTTCTTGTGACAACCAAGCCGGTCCCACCCAATTCATTTACAAAAAGCCACTCAAGTCATCCTTGAGCCACCACACCCTCGCAGACCAACCTTGAACTACACCCCCGCTCCACCATGAGAAACGGCTCAAGTATTTCAGAAGGATCGTGATATCACGCCTCATCAAAGCTGACGAACAGTGGATGGTCAGTTACACTTTCACACCAAGTCCAAAGTCTCAGAACCGAAACGACTTCTTTTCAAAAGCAACACAGATGCTTTATTCATCTCAGGTCAGGTTGTGGACGTTCAGTGGGTTTAAACATGAGAGCGATATTAAACAGGACATAACTACAAAACTTATTTGGGTGATCGACACAACATACTTCACCAATCACAAGCTACAGTGGTTGATCAAAAATACAGTCATACTGTAAAAACATCATTACAATTTTATTGTTTTTTTCTATTGTTTTGTTCTTCTGCTGCAAATCTGAATTTTCTTTCACATGATCCTTCAGAAATCATTTTAATTTAATGATTTCCTGCTCAAGAGATGGTTTTTAAGCATTTTTGTGGGCATCTTTTCTGGATTTCGCATTTATTTGAAATGGTTTTTGTAACCTTTGTAACTTTATAAATGTCTTTACTGCCACTTTTGATGAATGAACTGCATCCTTGCTACAAAAACATCACTTAAACTTAACCCCAAACGGTATGAATGAAGCTATATAATCTATATTATGTAATTCACGCCACTTACGACAACCCATTCAGATGTTATCAATTGCAGGTCAACTAGCCTAAACTAGAGAAACTTTGAACTCCGCCCTTGGTCTTAACCTTTGAATTGACGACTTGTATGTTACTAGTCACTAAAAACCATGCCAGTTTTTTTACGGTTACTGGGATGGTGCCTATAACCACAATAAAGACAAGTACTCTTTAATGTTAACTCTAAACCCACTGAAATGTCCGAATACAGGGCTCACTGTAAATGAAAGTTGAGGCCGTCTCGGTTTCACATGAACACTTTTTCATGGCTGGTGTAAATATCACATGACCAGTTTGTCCTCTCTGAAAAATGATGTCCGTGTCATAAAAGGAAGAATGTAAAATGTGTCTTAATAGAGATACCACCACCATAATTGGTGCATAAATGCATACTATGAAATTGTTATTTAGACGGCTCTATCGAATACAAACCGTAAATCACAAGTCATGATAAAAACACATAAAAATGTAACCAGTGGGAAACCCAGAGACTCATTTTGATATTTAACTTATGGATTTGCAATTTAAAAATGGCATATTTTAATGAATAGTTAAATAAAGTGAAAGTAAATTGCCATACTGTTTTATTTTATATATATATATATATACATACACATTTTGCATTATTGTTTTTTTTAAACAATATTGACCAACTAAGCAATTCCAACTCTATGGTTTTCCACTAATTACAATTGCTGGCAGGTATAAAACACAATTATATAACTTGTAACCCTATAAAATAAAGAATTCAGTTCAACTGGACTGTTCAAGTGTTAAAATAAATGTGTCCAAAACTTAGTTTGAATACAAGACGAAATGTGTCAATTTAACTACACACAACTATAACCTGTTTACATTTCTATGCGTTAGTCCAATCCAATCGTAATAAAACACTGTCAGACGATCCAAAGATAAAATCCAACATTTCCTAACTCCTTGTGTTTTAAAAGGAGTTTGAGCTCAGTAAAGCTCAGTGGCAACAAACCAGCTCTTGAATAAATAAAGCCCGGTGAGTTTAGTGCTGAGGAAGCAAAACTAGTTAGCTAACCCGGCTAACATCAGCTAATGCTGACTAACTCATCAACTCCAATTAGCAGGCGAGCTAAATGACTAGTTTATTTTGCCCAAACTGAAAACAATTGACAAGTTTCTTCACTAAAGTTGAGTATTACATCGCACTGTATCGGTATCGAAAGAGTTAGACGGAATCAGTCACATTCATTTGATGAAACGGATGGTTAAGTTTGTAAATCCTCTGTTTAACTCAACAGTCCAGTTGCTAGCAAAGCTAATGTGAAGTCAAAACACTCTGAAAACGTCCAGTTATCACTCAATCTCTCTTCGTGTGAACTTACTGGGAAGATGAAAAGCTTATTGGTCTTCCGAGGGCCCTCCACGCGTCTAGTTGTTGTTATTTACCCTAGTATTTTCGGTGTAAAACTATCCCGGGGATCCCTCTCTGTCTATCTGCCCTGCCCGCTGCCGCTCCGGTCGCCAAATAAAGATCCTCGCTGCCTACACATGGACCCGAGTCACCGAACCGCGCATGCGCAGTGAGCACTGGCCCACATCAAGAGGACATTTACATGAGGAACAGCATCCTCCTAACGCTTTAGTATGACAAATATTTAGTATGGTAACCACAGTTTCACACTAAATACCATAGTTACTATATGTAAAGCTGCTACAGTCCTTTAAAAGACTTTTCCTATTGGAAAAATGTATGATGTCAATTTA